>QQXO01000120.1:0-65472 GCA_003709845.1 Chaetothyriales sp. CBS 134916 | reverse complement strand
CGCTATCGTCGCTAAGATTCAAGAGACGGTCCAATGGGCACAAACAGCAATGGCAAGTGCCCAACAAGAACAGGAACGACAGGCAGACAAACATCGGAATCCGTCGCCTGCGTACCGGGTGGGCGATAAGGTGTGGCTTGACCTCCGCAACATCAAGACAACTCGCCCAAGCAAGAAACTGAGCTCAAGGTCAGGTAAATATACAGTTACCGAAGTCATCGGCCCACACAGCTACCGACTAGACGTACCCGGCGAAATTCACGATGTCTTTAATGTTGACCTACTTCGACCCGCAGCATCCGATCCCTTCCCGAGTCAACAACGAGTCGACTCTCAACCAGAACCAATCCTAGTTAATGGGGAGGAGGAGTATACGGTCGAGAGTATCCTGGACGAACGTACTATCCCAACCAGAGGTAGAGGAGCACCACAGCTCCAATACCTAGTGAAGTGGGTCGGGTATGCGGAACCTGACTGGCAACCAGCAGAAAATGTAGAGGAAACAGAGGCACTGGAGGTATACCTACACCAACGAAGGCAGGAAGGGGGGAGGTGATGTCAAGGGCTGCGCCCTGAAGAGTCTTGGCGGTCGCCGGCGACAATCTGAACGGCGCGGGAGATGTACAACAAGTGCTAACCCTGAGACAGCAACGGCAAACTTACTGCTTTGGGCGCTGATCTCCCGGAACCGCCGTCCCGGAAGGCGAACACTGATGGACCAATCACCGACCAGCAAGAAACGGGACTTCCTAGCTACTCGCACCACGGACGGGGCAGAGGGAAGTCTTCGCACTATCGACGGGGCAGAGGGAAGTCTTCGCACTATCGACGGGGCAGAGGGAAGTCGTCGCACTATTGACGGGGCAGAGGAATACGATCCCGATCGCAGATGTCCCCCCTATAGCCCTCATAGACTACTGACGGGAAGGTCCTACCAGCACCAATGCAGTAGTCGGCTGAGTGCAGAAGGGAGTGTGTTGGGACCGAAGGAAATTGCTAACAGAGAAAAGGGGGTAGACGGGAGAACATATAAGGCTGCTCCTTGCCTGTAGAGAAGGGGTTCTTCATCGAAACCTCCCTGTACATAGCGCCCCTGTTGATAGCGTATCAATCCTATCACAAGCCCTTACAATATATATATATATAATCCACTTTAACAATAAGCTTCAGAAGGTTAAGATATCTATCTATTGCTGTAATAATGATCCTGTCGCCGCGAAAGGATATAGTGGTTTTGTGTCCCCGCTGTATCACGACAGCAGCCTATTCTCGTTGATCCGGTGCTTTGATTTGATGTGAGCGGCCGCCTTGTCTGTTCCTGACGCCCTGTACTTCTGAGGATAAGTATTGTATTTCCACTAGTCTTTACTATCTTTTTGTGTAACAATCTTGATACTATATATCTATACCTATGACTCCTTACTACTTTGGCGTTTCCTCGGTGGTCCTAAAATCTATCCGGGACCGGATTCACGATTACTCGGTAAGTCGCTTTATTGACTGAACTTAGATAACTTCTATAGAAGGAGAGTAATATCGTTATCTTGTGAGAAGGAGCTATCTTCCTCTATTATTGAAGTAGAAGCAGAAAGACCAGTAATTAAATCTGTTATGGTCAGATATCTATATAGGATATACTGACTACAGTCATAAGATATGATAATTAAATAATTGAAAAATAGGCTACCCGGCGGAGCAGAGTACGTTGAGTTAGGGGAATCAGCCCTTAAACCTAGTATCGAAATCTAGTGCGCGGTATCTGTTTTATGGCTTGAGTCTATGGCGGGGACGCGCTCCTATCAATATATATATAAAAACGTGTATGCGTAGCGAAAAAGTCAACAAGTTTCAGGGTATGCTCACACGGTGTATGAGATCTAATTGATTAACTACAACGAGCTATTGTATTTTTATCTCACCCTATTTCACCTATTCACCGGGTGAGAGGTTTCGGGTTGGGTGGGTGAACATCATTCCAAGGCTTGGGTTGGGTGGGTGAATGGGTCTCACCCACCCAACCCGGTGGGTGAGGGTGAGGTGATTGAGAACACTGTTGCCCAGTCGTGGATGATAAGGAGCTCTTGATAAGCGAACGCTGCTAAGGTATATAGTGCAGATAGCTCCTTGAAATCCAAACGGCCGGGTCACGGTTTTCACTCATTTTTCTCTTGATCGCACTCATACGATTTGTATGATCATTCCCTATTGATCGATCTGCTTGTTAGTCTCTCAGTCTTTTTGGGCGATCCCCAAAGTCTTGTGGAACTTGGTCTGACAGTTAGTATAGATGTTTTAGTATTATTGCTACTTAATCTTGCTACTGTAGCTGAGTATAACTTACCATCGACATCCGCCTTACCAGCAATCTGCTGCCGAAATGCCTCTCGCGGTTGTGTTGATGACCTTATATACACAATAATATTGTGTATCTTACCTACCGGACCTTTCTTTCGCCATTCCAGCTGCGTATGGCTGGCTACTACAGACTCGAACCCCTGGCCCCTGCTCCGGATTATATTCTCAAAAGCTATAGTATCTAAGCCGAAATATAAAGGCCTTGGCATCAAGATTGATGATATGATCGAGAGAGCGGGATTATCGCTGTTGCCAGTCACTGACATCCGGGCGTGGCACCGTGAGCTTGTTGCGGATCGCGATATCATTGATATCGGCATTTTCACCCACAAAGACCCTAATCTTTCTCTCAAGTTCCCAGAACTGCAAAACTTTGATTAATATGAGCCCAATCTCTTCGCTTGAGTAGCTCTCTTCTACTCTGTATAGAGCAACTAGTATACACCTTGGCGTTAGCTCATAGCCACTCACAGAGTGAGCGTATACACCGAGCATTGCGTAGCCGTTACTAAATGTCCAAAGGTCAAACCAATATGAACTCGACTGCATATATCATATACCTTATGGCCATATATGGATGGAAGATCCTCCGTGTCATGTGTTGAGGCCTCGGCGACACTTGACATTCGTTCATTCCTTTAGCTTAGATTCATTCATTATGATCCAGGCAGAAGACAGAACAGACTTCCCAGATAGCTCTCAGGCAGCCCCTATCGACTGCTATTTCAAGTCCACTGTCTCACCGTCTTTCTCTTATTCCTCTGATTCCTCATCCCTCTCTTGATAGATAGATGCCACTCTCAATCGTCCTTCCGGACCCCCAGGTGCCGTACGCCCTGATAGCTATGTATATACTTGCTCGATCGCAGTGTGTGACGTGGACGAGGGAAAGAGCAAGAGGAGCAGGGACATACTGTTGATTGATGAATGAAACTAAACCTGAAGAGAAGGAAGACGAGTCTGCAGAGGGCAGAGGTCAAGACTATATATCTCTGTGACGCGTCCAAGCTAGTCCCAAAGAGGGAATACCGGGATTGACGTCACTGGACCTTGGCGTTGGTAGTGACACCACCCCCAGTTACGATCGCGATCGCAGATGTCCCCTCCAGAGGCCTCAGCTTCATAACACAGTGTTATACTCATCGTCGATACAGGTACAGATAGTATTCCAGGATAGCAAATACTGTGCAATAGGCAGGTATAGTACCATCAGCACTGCTTGAAACTCCTGACTCTCAATTTGTGAGAACAGGACATGATCTTGTATCATCCACCGAAGAACCGACACGCGCCACTGTGGCATGTTCACATTAGTATATAACTGCATCTGGCCAGGCGGGGGTGGCGTCTATATCGGTGACCGAGAATGGTAGTCTGCACCTAGTTCCAATGGACTATTTGGGTGGGCTATCCTCCAATGTATGGTTATGTTCGACAATAATCTGCTCGCGAGGCGAATAAATCTTCCGCATAGCCCGCACCGCCAGGTCGATACCTCATCGGCGGGGGTAGTGGCGGTATACCATGTACCTCTTGCCTATATCGGAGTAATACGGGCGCCTCATCAAACTCAATGCGGACACTCGCGACGCCCAAAAAGCAGGCCGTCAATTAGCTGGGCTTCTGAGGGATCTTCGGTGCGATCCGCACCTAATCCGCCGGGAGGGGACAATGTTACAGGTGGGTGTGGGGGCCTCCGGTACCGACAATGAGGCCTGTCACTCAGTCATATCATTAGTGTTATATAGCGAGTCCAACTATTTGATGTTCAAAACGATGAAATTAGATGAGGGCGCCGTCGCGTGCCGATTGCGAGCGGTAGTTTCTGGGTCGTTTACAGCCTTCGCAGGTTGTCGCAGAGACCTAAATAGACTTGTAAGATGAAGATCAACGGCTGTACTAGCAGAATCTATTAAATCAGCAAGTTTAGATGAGTTTATTGTGAAGCAGTAAAAAGAAATGCAAGGAGTGGGGTATAGAGCGCGCGGTGGGACGTAATAATAAATGGTGGATGATGTCGGTTGTTGAAGTGGCGAGAGGTCAAATTTTGTTACAGTATTTTATTGGCCTTTCAATTCAGTTGTTCAAAAGGACCCAGAATGCCTTCGAGTGCAATCGTAGTCATTGGGGCTGGTGTACTGGGTCTCTCAACAGCTGTTCATCTACAAAAAAAATACCCAAAACAAAGCATCGCCATCATTGCAGCCGAGCTGCCTACTGATCCTTCTCCCAGTGTCGACTATGCCTCTATGTGGGCTGGCGCCCATTATCGCGCTATACCAGGGTCCACGCCGCAGCTGAAGGATGAAGCAGGGCTGGCTTTCGCAACAGTTCGAACGATGCTCAGGATTGCGAAGGAGAGCGCTGAGGCGGGCGTCGCGGCCATGAAGGGAGTGGAGTACTACGAAGCTGTCGCAAATGAGATCAAGGGAATACGAACAGGAGATATCTACGCTGGACCCGACGATAACTTTCGTGTCTTGGAGCAGACTGAGTTGCCAAAGGGTGCAAAATGGGGATGCGAGTACGAGAGCTATGGTGTGAACGTGAATGTGTATTGTCGATGGCTAATGCGGCAGTTCCAGGGCAGTGGAGGTCGAATTGTGCAGCAAAAACTGACCAGCGCCGCATCAGCATTTGACTTGGCAGCAAGGCTGAAATTAGGAGAGGTGAAATGTGTTGTCAATTGTTCAGGCCGCAACTTCGACCAGGATCCTAAGGTAAGGATCATCAGAGGCCAGACGGTGCTCGTCAAGCAGCAGTATGACAAAACCATCACAAGACATTGTGCTGATGGCCGCCGTCCAGTGCTAATACCTCGGCCGTTAGGAGGTGGCACTATCGTCGGCGTGACGCTGGAAATTGGTGACTTCGAGACGTCTGTCAGAGAAGACAGCAGACGTGCCTTGCTTGAGGCTGCTGTTGAATTCTTTTCAGATTTTGTTAAGAATGTCGATGATTTTGTTGTCGTGAAAGACAATGTTGGTAGACGGCCGTGGCGTGAAGGCGGGGTGCGCATCGAGGCAGAGACTATTGGAGGTGGACGGACGGTTGTGCATGGCTATGGCACAGGCGGTCGTGGGTATGAACTCAGCTGGGGTATAGCGGAGCGCATTGTCAATCTCGTCGGCTCAAGCCTGGGCCTCGAGGCTTCAACGTAACAACGCGGCCGGGGGATACTCGGGCGGACTGGTGTCTCACTTCTTCTTGACTGGCTTTCCCTCGGTCTTCTCTAGATCTTGCAGTTTTACCTCATCAACCACAAGGGTTTCTTTCTCTTTGGCGATCAATTCCTCGACCTTTTTGACCGCTTCTCCCAGTCTATCCAGCTCCTTGCCTTCTTCCTCTCGGCTGTACTTGTTTCCACCAAAACTCGTCTCGGGTAGCTCAGCGGTTGGATGAGCCTTGACTGCTGCTTTTGACTTGCTCTTGCTCTTGCTAACAGGTACACCGCCGGTAAGTATGTCATAGAAGTCCTCGACGGGCTCATTGAACAACACTTCTTCGTAGCAAATACTGGAGATCATCGAACGTTCTTGCTTTTGCATATCAATGTCGCCATGGTATGGATGCAGTTTCAGGCCATGCCATATCTGCTGCGGCTTTTCTGTGCTTTCTGGTACGAAGTAGAACTTGATGGCAATCTCAAACTCGCCCCATCCGGTCTCTTCCACTTCGAATGGCGGACTCTCAATCATACGCACGCTGTTTGCATAAGTGTCATGGAGCTTGAACTGCACCTTCCGCAGCCAGTAGGATATATCTTCATTATTGATTCCGCGCACAAAGACCTTCCACTTGTGCGTGTGATCGGCGGGGGCGTCTTTAGGTCGGTTGGCCGGGTCAAAGGGGATCGCTTCGGTGCCATAGATGAAAGGGCGGTATATCTGGACGCCACGCACCCGCTTTGTGCCGGCGGGAGCAGGCATAGCGACCAAGTGTCCGGCCAACAATCACAGCGAGGAGCCAATATGTTTAAAGTTGAGAGAATACATATGTCGGGGTTTACAGTCCTAATCTCCGGTATGTGGCTATAATATCGCGACTCTCTTGCAATAACAATCTACATGCCATTGAGCATCGTGAGAATCCACTCCCAGTGCGCGCTTCGAAGGAGCTAGACGAGTCAAACGGATTTGGACAACTGCATTTGGCAACCTGCAGCGAGCCCATGCTGGTCCAATATCAGGGACTCGAGCCCAGGAAAGTATTCCAAGCACAACCGTCGCCTCTTCAGCGCTTCCACTACCAAGTGGACACAAAAGCGTTTGCCAGGAAAAGTCTTCATTTTCCTCCAAACAGCAGCTTGAAGGTGTAGGTACAATTCAGGTCCATCGCAAGGCTTATGCTCTCGGAGACCTTGGCATTAAGAAAACTGACATCAAAAGCCACAGTCAAGGGTTTTCGCAAATATTGTAGACATGGTTGCGAGATACACCCGTGGACTTGCTAACCCCGCCCAGTCCAGGGGTGTATCAACTCTCATCACCGCATTTCACAAGATAGGAAGAACCAACCACTGCTCCACGATCTCCAGAGTCTGATTCAAAACGACGTCCCCCTGACTGAGGTCTACCGCACCATCGCTCAACTGCACTTAGAATCTGCTCAGCGATTTCTGGGACAACCACGATTACCGTCCAAAAGAACCAATATCAAGCAGCCCTAAATCTACAGCCCATCAATGGGACAAGATCAATTTTAACTTCCTCCTCTTGTCTTGGCTTTTCTACGATTATTTACTATTATATACCGGTGCCTCATCTACAAGGCCCACTGTTGTAGTCATCTGCTTTAACGTGCCCGAGCCAGCCCTCATCTTACCGCTCCCCTCATGCTTCGTCTCTGCCTTCCCTTGATGATGTACCTCTACCAGCTCCCTCTGCGTATCTCCTTCGACACCACCCACCACAAATTCCAATCAAGCTGATGGAGATGAGCAGGGTGATGGTGAGGATACATGGCAGAAGGAGGTGTTGTAGGTAAAGAATCTTGTGGGTTCTGGGCTGCTGAGGGAGGGTGGAGTGTATGGACTTGCGGAAATGTTTCCCGTGATCATTTTTGTCATGCATGATTGTTGTGATTAGAAGAGATTCTAGGTGCTGTTTCGTGGTCCATATCATCGGGGAGGTAGCAAGGGAGAGGGGTAGTGGATTGTGGAAGTGGGCCTACTTAATTCGACAAACCATGCCAGTTTCCAACGGCGCCAGTCTGAAAACGCAGAGGAGAGAGTCTCTGGACCACTGAGTTGGTTTTTTTGGATCCCATTGTTGTGAATGTTCAGTGGGGAACTCTAATCTGCGGGGAAGAGTTATTGCCATATCATTATCAACAGGCCTAGACTCTCTGCAGTACGCAGCGCTGGGCGAGATGTCGCAACAGCGTGGGCAGCTTGAGCCGCCTTTCCGTTTGCCGACCACGGTGTCTGCCACCACTACTATCACCTCACCATTCATCCCTCCCTCCCTAGAATTTCTGACAGGTACTTGGCGCGTCTGCTACTCTACATTGCCGATGTGGAAGTCAAATCGCAATGTAACCATCACATACATACCGCACCAGTCCATAACTGGCGCATGGGATAGCCTCGTGAGGTATCAACCCTTGTCTTCTGATAAATGGAGGACTGTCAAAGGGATCGAGAAACCTGACCCATCGATTCCAGCAGCGTGGAATTGGCGAGGAAAAGGTCTGCTGATGATTGCAAGCAGTCATTGGGAAATGCTTGGCTATGGCGAGAGCGATGGTGGATGGTGCGTGATCTGGTTTGCAAAGACACTGTTCACACCAGCCGGGGTGGATCTCCTATGTCGACACCAAGACGGTGTCAGTGACGAGACATTTACCATGGCCAAAACCGAGCTCTGCAGGCTCAACGACGAGGGCCTGACACGACTGGTGGAGGATCTGATTCAAGTACAGCAAGACGGCAACTAAAGACATCGGCTGGAAGATTGCCCTGACTAAGTTTGCTCGCTCCTGGGACTAAATGCACATATGTTATCAGGGGAAAGATATGCACCCGAGTCGAGCAACGACTGTTCGATTGATGCCCAGCGCTCCTGTTTGCCACCGGCAGGGGTCTTCAGCTCAAGATCGGCAAATTTTACTTCGACAATTTCTGGGCGCTCAGTTCTAGCGTCCACAATCAAAAATGTACTACAGTCTCGAAGGGCCATTGCGACAGCGAGATCCTTCCAGGTAGGGTCTTCAAAGTCAGAAAGACCGACCTTGTTGTGGTTCAGTTGCAATCTCTGAAGGTGCTTCAAGGCAGGCTGGACCTTGAGAATGAAACTTGAAATGAAACTTGGTTTCATTGCCACTGGGTCCAGGCATCCAACAGCTTTGATAATGGTCGTGCGGTCGTCCGCGAGCAGTTGGAAGGGGCAAAATCCAGAATCACCGCGGCCCTTTTCCTTACCTTGCTGCCGTCGTAGAGAATTCCAAGAACATGTCCTGCATCTCACTGCATTCTTTGGAGCTGAAGGACTTTGCAAAAGCCACTTGGGCTTGAACTCGAGTAACTTCAAACCCCCACTTCTGGTGAGATTCGGCATTAAAATGCCATGGTTTTCCTCATCGATATTCGGTAGATACACATTTCTGCGATTCTGCGGTCGATTTGGCTCCCTGTCGCGTTCGAGTCCTTTGAGTATTGATTGAGCATTGTTTAATATGCTCCCGTCAAGCTTGAAAAGAGTTTGTTCGATCAGAAGATGTTCGTAGCCTGGAATGAAGAGAGGCTGAACTCTCTCGTTGAATGCGGAAAGCGCCTCTGCGGTCGGTATCATAAAGGGAAGATCCTTGCGAAGTCGTAGAATACACCCATTCTCGCATGTCCCGGGTCCTGGCTCTGTTCTTCTGACAGAGTAGATGACATTTGCGTTGCCTTCAGCAAGATATGTCAACTCGGGCCGGGCGTCCTGCAAGGTAGAATTGCACTTAGTTATCCCTTGGGGAGTAATTGTGTATTCCATCCCCCTTAAGGCTAGAAACGTCCTACAGAGCTATAGGTTAAGTTTGGTCTTCAAGGCAAGACCTATTTTTCTGAGTGTTTTCGGAGCCGGACAGACTGCAGCCATGCATGAGATTGAGAGAGATGCAGCTATTTCTATGTACTCACCAGCCTCTCATGGTAACATAAGTGATGCCAATTCATGTCTCAATACCACATACGAGTTAACAAGCATTGCGAAGAGTTTGGTGAGGTGCGAAATAAGCTATGGCACTTTGTGCCTTGGCATGTTTGCAATAAGAAGAAGCATGGGAGGTAGAGGATCATGTGATGCTTGTCAGGCTTGCTACTAGAAAAAGATTGTTAGAGCAGCTTCATTATCCGATCTGAGGCCTAAATGACGGCTTACGGCTTCGTACAAGTCTGTAGCGAATAGAATGTTTTCTCGATTTTATAGGGTCAGCAAGCATGTCCTTTTGAAAATAGCATCACCTGTTTTTGAAGTAGCCAGTAATGGGCTTTGGCCATGAATGGTTTGGTGTCTGTTGCACAGTTCGTCGTGGCGCTTTGCATTGCCTTTCGCTAGTTGTCTAGCGCAATAGTGGCAAAGAATTCGGTTCTCTTCGCCGAGTGCAACAAACAGCCGAAGAGCATCCTATGCTTTGAGAAGGTCCTTATCAGCAAACCAATTCATGCAGCTGGCCGACATCAAGCTGCTGTAAGCCGGCAGACAAAATCATCGCGACGATCCATCATCAGAGCTAATGTCAGTTACTGTAAATTTCTCACCGAACCCGTTTGCAGAAATATAAAGCTATAGGTCAGCACTCTATTATGATTTCAAGCAAGAACTCGAATCCTGGGCGCTGGAACTCTGGGATCGGCATTGCCATGGCTTGCTACTGTGCGTCAACGCAACGCGGCGGCGGAAATAGCCTCCGATCAAATGTCAACAATTGGAGACTCGAATTTTTTGAAGAGCCAATGACAAGCGAGTAGATGAGCGGCGGCTCCGAGTTTCACAATCCCCCATCCCAAAAGAAACTTTAATGATTCCATTTTCGGTGTTTAGAGTGGTCGCCGATCGTGATCCTGATTTCTAGAGGCCCAAAGACGAATCTGGAAATTCGAGTGCTGCAGTCGTTGCGTAACCGATGAGAGAAATTTACCGTCTGGTCTCTTGGAAAGGATATGTCAGATGACAGAGGAGCGGACTTCTCACCATGTCGTGTTTGCACCCGCAGTGCCTGTCACAGATGCTGTCTCTCCATCGAAAAAGATGAAAGACACCGGACTACAAAGAAGGTGACCTGTTTGACTTTTGGCGTGGTGGGGTCAAGCTGGGGCAGGAGTGGGCCCGTTGCTGTCATCCGCGCGGGCGGCTAGTCCCTGCTTGCTGCACCGTTTGCTAGGCCATGTCGATCGCCATCATGGACTGACAGAACAAACCACACCCCCGCGCATTGCTCGTGGGCCAGTCAGCCTTGGAGCTGGCGCGATATTGCCAGCTTCATTTGTTGCACAATTTTTAGGTTGTGCATAAGACGACACCCGCACAATCGGGTCTAATGGTCCTACAACTGTCTGGGCATGTCTCTGTGGCAGCAATCCAGCGACCCTGCGTACTCCCGACGTTGAGAATTTGAAATCCCAACAGTACGAGCAGTTCGTTTGTCCAGAGGGCAAAAGTCGAAGCGAATCGCGGCCATTCTCAAGCCCAGTCACTAACTGATCTTCTGCTGATGCAGGTAGTGCTGATCCCTGGTAGATCACCAGCGCCCGTAGCAGCTTGCCTACCCTTTCTCTCATCGGACGCACGTTCACTTGCATATATGGATATGTAAGTCGGCGCCGTTCACCTTTTTTTGGAGTTTTACTTTCGCTCGTCGAAGTCATCAAGCTACAGCCAGAGCTAGAAGCCGTTGATCCCGCAGAAATTGGTTGGCCATGGTTCGACTTCGGTCAATCACGCAACGCTCTATCTTTATCCATGTAGAATTCTTGTATTTTGAACATACTCTAACTGACCCTAGCCATCTAGCTATTCCCAACTTTGCCAACGCACCACTCATTGTCTAATCCAGCACGGCGCAACGGGCGGTGTGCCCAGTCGTGCAGAGTATATCCCAACATCATCCAGCCTGGCCTTCGGCATTTGCTGAGCAGTTCGGGCGGCAGGTTTGATCCGTCCTCGCCTATTCTGCGCTCTCCTGCCCGAAGTGTGTTTTCTTCTCCAGCCAACGACCAACCGATTTCACCAACCCCGTCGACCTAGACATTACCAACGTTGGACCCGCATCGTCATCTCTGGAGACGGCCCTTGCCCCACCAAAGACACCAGGGTTCTTCAATCGGGCCCTACAGAAAACTTAGAGTGTGCTAAATCTCGGGCATCCTATCGATACACTGGTGTCACGAGGCAGCTATCCGCCTTGAAATTTGTTGCTGTGGACGCTCCAGATCTCATGGGCGATTCGCCCTCCTTCAGCTCGACAATAACGCTGCTGTCACTTCCTCGACCTGGTGATGCCCCAGGACTTCTTCCAGGACGGAAGACTGGAAAGTTGTGTGACCTCGGCCACAACTGCAGCTGGCATCCATCCCAGCGCCACGCCCCATTCACAGTTATCCATGCTGACTTCAGCTGCTCCTCCACTACATCCTCCCACGACAGGGCCCCGTGCCTTCTCCACCTCCCGGCCAACACTACCACCACTCACTCGCATCCAGACACTAACTGCTCCTCGCACACTTACCTCAATTTCCACGGGACCGTTGCTGTTGCATGGAGAGTCCAGTTTCCATACTTCGCCACCATCCTACACACCACATGGCACACCAAGCAACCTGCACCGCCTATCGACCGAGCCAACTGGCCACGGCTCTATTCCTTTACAATCTGGTGTCTCCGGCCATGTTCATGCCCAAGCTACTGTAGAGCCCGATCATTCTCCCTCGCCAGCATTGCGATTCCATAACCCACTGAAACGCGGCCTAGAGCAAGCAGAAGCCATTCCTGATAGGTGAGGATGCCAATGAAATTCCCATTCTACTGATTTTGATTTTAATTTTGACCGTTGTTTTCATAGGCCAGCACATTATGAAACTTTGGTGTATGGTCCACAAATAGATCATAATGATCGCCGACTACGCTCAGGCTCGCCACCTTCCACAGTTAGCTATCCTACATTTGGCCAACCCACATTTTCATCGCGGCGGCAAGGGGCATTGTCAAATCCCATCACATCCAGATGTTCACTTCACATCAGGCAACAACCTCGAGCAGCAAGAGCAGGTCCGGATGGTAAAGACAGAAGGCCCATTGACCCTCCACCCGTGGTTCAACTGCTGATGACAGACTTTGACCCCAGCAATCCTGCTGACGTCGAAGAGCTGCAGAATAGCTATTATGTCGTCCACTGCAGACTGGTATCAGCGAACTCACCGCGACGTGATGTCAGCACATTAGCGTCTACCACAGAAGACGGTTCGAAGGAAGTCCAACGCCTGCTCCTCGGCTCAGCAGTGTCAAGCCCCCATCACACCAAGGATGATCCTAATCCTAGTACCATGCCCTGCCACCCCGTTTCCGAAACACCGACGGGTCCACCCAGCCCCACTTTGCGTTTCATCACCCTACCCTCAACACGACCCCGGGAACGGCCCGCGTCCGAGATACCCAGCACCTTCTTTATCTTCGCCGACCTATCAGTGCGCAAAGCTGGCGAGTACAGGCTTGAATTCAACCTGATGAAAGTCGAAGCTGATAAGCTAGTGCCCGGCGCGTCGATGCCCATAATCCATACCGTCGCCAGCGAGGTATTCAAGGTTGTCAATGCCAAAGATTTTGACCAGGTGCAGCCCAGCACCAAGCTGGTTAGAGGACTTATCGAGCGGGGAGCTGGGTTTCCACTCAAACTCAAAAAGGGTACAAGAGAAGGGCAAAGGCGAAAACAACATCAAGACCACAAAATAGAAACGGGGAGTCATGAAGGAAGTGACGACGAGGATGATGGCGGCGCCGAAGAGTAGTATTAATTCGTCTACACAAAGACAGCTCAGGATCCAACGACAACTCGACGTTTACCTTTTCACTGCTGACGATTTGGGGCGCATATAAAGGAAGTGGCCGACTAATACTGTATTACTGTAAGAACTGAACGAGACTGGGACATTCCGACCATCATTATCAAGCCCAAAGAGACACCCCTGTTGAAAAAAAGTTACTTTTAGATAAGCTAGCCAGGGGCCAAAGAGACTAGCAGCTATAGAGGCAAGCCAGGTGCAGCTAAGTGGACGTCGAATCAGTGCTGGAGATTACCACTCGTTCCAGCTGCAAAGCCACTCATGACTCGTGTTTTCATATAAGAAAGATTCTCAAGTTCTAGCTACCTGCACACCTACCTACACTCCAGCGCAGGTATTAATAGTCGCCGGTGGGGTGCACAATTACTACCACAGCACGGAGTACGAGTTCAAGTATGGAGAGGTACCTAAGAAAGCTACTAAAGTTCGTACCGAGACTGTCCCAATCTCTTCCGTTGTCTCGGTCGAAATAGTGACACACGTGGCGGACTCCATCAACACGAGCCGTCGTAGGTTCGTTGACTAGCAGCCGACGGCCTTGCTGACCTACGTACGTCCGGTGGTACGGAAGGGAAAGGAGACAAAAGGACCAGAGAACACTGCGATCTATGTGGTGTGGTTGTGCAGTGCGCTTGGCACGATTGCATTTGAAATTATCTCGAACAGAATACAATTTTTGTGAACGTCCCGATCAATTTGCTGAGGGAAGAGCGGTGCCAGCAAGAATGCCACGCAAGTGGTGTTTAAGTCGTCTGACGTGGCATCAGGCGGGGCCAGAACTTCTTCCATCTGTCTCTTATATCTATTTCGCTTTCCTTTCATCTAGCTCTTTCTGCCGTTACGTGGAAGACCAAGAGGGGTCGCTAGCTCTATCTCGACGCAGAATTGACGCCGCCACCAAGTTATCGCTGGTGCGAGTGCTAGTGACAGGTGCCAAGGCTAATGTTGAATCTAGCCGCATCTAGAATTCGCCGCCATCACCGCCGTTCTGCAGACTCACTGCGTTGATCTCGGTGGCAATGTTATTGACGCCGTTGACCTCTCCATTGATGGGGCTCGCTCTGCCTGCATTGGTGATGAGTCTATCCAATGCTCCCGTGCAAGCGGCCACAAAGCCGAGATAGGGCGGGCTGGGCTGCAAGACCCGGGAGAGGAATTCTGGGTGGAACTGCACCCCGACATACCAGGGGTGGTCTTTCAACTCGATGATCTCCATGCGCTCGCCCTTGTCATCCTTGCCAATGAAGCTGATGCCAGCCGCAGACAACCGATCAATATATTCGGGATTGACCTCATAGCGATGCCTGTGACGTTCGAGAACTGACGGCGCATCGCCGTACAGCTTCCTCAGCTTGCTCCACTCGCTGTCTTCTTGGAACAGTGTGGGTCGCAATCCCAGCCTCATGTTACCGCCCATCGTAGTCTTGTCAATTTCCGGCATGAACACCACAACTTTGTCATCCGCCGTGGGATCAAGTTCCTCGCTGTTGGCATGTTTCAACCGAACGACGTTACGCGCGTACTCGATAACTGCGATTTGCATACCGAGACAGATACCGAGGTACGGTTTGGGCTTTGTGCGCGCCCAGTTTGCCGCAGCGATCATGCCTTCTGTGCCACGGGTGCCAAATCCTCCAGGGACAAGCACACCGTCAGCCGTACACAATTCATGCCAGGCCTTGTGGTAGGATTCTGGGGAGCTATGAAGAACCGATTTCTCGAGGTTCGTGGCGTCGACCCAAATTAAGTTCAACTTACGGCCAACTGCCATGGCAGAGTGTTCGAGCGATTTAATGACGGAGAGGTAGGAATCGTGCAGGTTGGTGTATTTGCCGACGAGTGCAATAGTGACTTTCTCAGACTCAAGAAAGCGGTCTTGTGAAAGAGTGAGCGATTGCCACTTCGACCAGGTCTTTTGGCCGGAGGTCAGGAGGCGGGGCGGAGCAGGTGCAGCCTCGAGGTTGAAAAGCAAAGAAAGTTGTGACACAATACCTTGCTTTTCGAGCAGGAGCGGGACGTGGTAGGTTGACGCGACGTCGTGCACAGCGATGACTTGAGACGGTTCAACTTGGCAAAACATCGCAATTTTGGAAGTTGTGGATTCGAGTAAGGGTTCAAAGCAACGACAGGCAATCAGGTCAGGGGATAGACCAGCAGATCTTGCGTCGCGGATGGCTTGCTGGGTGGGCTTTGTTTTTTGCTCGCCAGATACCACAGGGATAAGAGAAACATGGATATGGGCAAAGTTGTGCGGTCCAGCACGTCGGCGTAACTGTCGCATGGCTTCGATGAACGGTGCCGATTCGATGTCGCCAACTGTGCCACCCAGTTCGATGATGCAAACATCTGGCGTTTCGTGGGTGGAGTCTACGGATACTTGGGAGACGCGCTCGATCCAGTCTTGAATGGCATTGGTAAGATGGGGCACGATTTGAACGGTTTTGCCCAGGTAGTCGCCCCGGCGTTCTCGTTCAATTACGTGCTGGTACATTTTGCCGGTAGTGATACTGTTTTCGCGAGTGAGTGTAATGTTGAGATAGCGTTCGTAGTTGCCCAGGTCGAGGTCAACTTCGCCGCCGTCGTCGAGCACGAAGCATTCGCCATGTTCAGTGGGTGCCATCGTGCCTGCATCAACGTTCATATACGGATCAATTTTTATAGAGGTGACCTTGAGCCCGATTGTTTTGAGGAGAAGGCCGGTGGACGAGGCTGCACAGTTTTCTCAATATGATATTCCTGTTATGGGTCATAACTCCTACCTATTACACCTTTTCCAATGCCGCTGATGACACCACCCGACACAAGGACGTACTTCATGTTGCCAATCGATTCTCTAGGCGTGGATGGGCAGATAGGTATCTACAATCGACTTTGTGGAAAAGGAAACCGAAAGAATAAAGTCCAGATCAATAATAAAGACCTCCTGTGGCACTGACCACACTAAATACTTCAACCGCCGTCTCTGGCCTTAGCCAGGTGGAAGGAGCAAAGCAAATACATGTTGCAAGAAAATCTAGAGGGACTATGTTGGGTCTTGGCAGCAGATCGCAGCTCCTTTGGGACTCGCCTTGGCCGCGCCGCTTTTATAACTGTTCACCTCGTCACTCCCCTCACATCTTCTTACCTTCCACCAGCCTGCACTCACCCTTCACTCACCCTTCACTCACCGTCATATTGATGGAACCCGTTTTTCTGAATCGAGATTTAAAATTATTGGGTGGTCGATATGGTCCTGTTCTGGGTCCCTTCCGAAGAATCAGAACGTCACTTTGACATGTGCCTGGAGTTCACCATTCTCCCTTCCATAGAGTAAAAGTTAGACTCGTTTCCGGATCCAAGTCTGTGGGCTGCGAGATTCTATTTCTACCATCGCCATCGCCATCGCCATCGCCATCTCTAGCTGCGGCTGGCGGCTCTCTCGTCATTTTTCCCCCTTTTGTCGATACCCTCGAGGACCCGATGATTCCTTCCACCGCTAGTATGCGCGCGCGTTCCGTTACCACGGATGACCTGTGGGTTCTAGCATGAGCGACTCTTATCCGTTCTGTTGCTGGATGCCGAGGAGCCTACCCGGGAGGTAAACTTGTCATACGGTTCTTGACAAAAGTGCACCAGTTCATCAAAGATGTGAATCATTTACGTCTAAACGGTATAACGGTCCTGGATCATTAAACAGTCACCACGTAGCACGTTCGCTGCTGATTCCTCATCGTCCATTTGCAAAGCATTCTCAAGCTTAACCTACCAATACGCATATTGACAAGTCCAAAATGCGCCTTGGTATGTTCCCAGTACCGTATTCTGGATACCATCCGGCGAATTGCCAATCCACGATTGCAACGGTCTGGTCTTCGCGCAGGATCAGGTTACTGCGCGCAAATATCTCCGTGAGTGAAATAGGTGCGGTATTAACGGGTATGACAGCGCGTAATGGCTTCGCCGCAGGTTTGTGTACAGTTCTCCATCGGGATGTATCACCGGCAGAAAGAATAGGATTCGTCCGTTAGCTAATAAACATGCCAAACATTTTGTATCACTTTCGGTAGTCGACAAATTTGCCATATTCAGCTGATGCGCTAACCTCCTCTCGTCACAGTTTGGGAAGTCGAAATTGATTCATACAACCAGCAACTGGTTGGACGTCGATGGCTCGTTCCTTTTCGAAGATCGTCAGACCATATGTCTTGGAAAGGTGTGACCTCGAACGCGTTCCTCTGTTCAAGAGGTCACGAAAGATGTCTACTTGGTTGTATTGTTGATGAATTTCGCACCAGCGTCAAGGCGCACTCAATACGGAAACAGCTGGCGGAAACGAAGAAGGGAAGCCCCGAAGAATACCGTCCTGTCTCGAACTGATGGCAAATGTGGCTGAATACAAGAGACCAGCTGAACTGCCACCGGTGCTCTTGACTGTCGAAATGAGAGTTGTGGTAAAGGCAGCATCTTCGGGTGAGAAGAGCTCAACAATGATGATTCTGAGCAGACTACTCAGGCCGATCCCAAGACTTCAGATGGCTAGACCTTCAAGCATGAGCGAAATTGGCCAGGCAATGTAACATGGAGTGAGAGAACATACCTAGGCCTGCGAACGCAATACTGGGGGATAGTCCCAGGATTACAGCACCAATTATGAAAATACAGCTGCTCATATGAGCAAGAATCAGGTCATTACTCAGTGTAGTGTAGTGCTGTCGGAAGGAGCAACACGTTGAACAGCGGCAGCAGCACAAGCAACACCAAAAGATTGATGCCTAAGCTTAAGATATTGAGACCATTCGCCCGAGATGACATGGTCTGCATTTAATTGTGACTTTTGTGCAAGCAATTGAGAACCGCCGCACTTTGGCAAAACCGATATCGAATCTGGAAGGCATATACTGGGGCACTAGTGTCTGGACCTGCTGTCCGAGCATTGAGATAAAACCGGCGACGAGGAGGGGAAAGACACCTTTGATATTTCACATGTTCTGGAACGATTGAACAACGGCAGCAGTGGCTGATCTCCGTTTTATCACGTTTGTCAATGTAGAATGGCTGTCTCTGGCCGTGAAGCGCGGTGATAGTCAACCCGATCTCACCACTTCCTGAGAAATCTGGCCTTGGAGCAATGGGGCAGGCTGCTGCTGCATATCTGGCAGCAATGTACCAAACATCAAGCATGAAGACATCAGACCGAGGCCGAGTAGAAGAAGCGCAACATTTCCCACCTAAGGCATCCTCATGGCGCTGCCGAAGGAGCCTAACATGACAACAACCAGGGCAATCGCGTGGACAAATGCAAAGGCAGTCATTTTTTGTTCCGCCACCACCACATCCGCGGCACTGGACATGAGGATCGAGATAGGCACGCTTGGCCCTCCTCCCACCATTGGAAAGATTGGACGGACCCAAACAAGGCGAAGAGGAGCATGAGGCGCAACGGAAGCGACGGCAGTCACCCAGGCAGAGCTGAGCGTAATGCCCAGGTAACCGAGCATGAGGATAGGTCATCGACCATGTCGGTCGGCCAGACTTCTGTACGTTCCCGAAAGAAGCAGCATAGGGAGGCATTCGAAGAACTGCGCAACTCCAAGAATGAAGGCTAGTGTCCGTTGGAGTTCGGGATTCTTGTGGCATGGATGCTGAGTTCTGGAGTCGGGGTCACTTGAATCATTGGACCGTTGCAGACTGAGCTCGGCGCACAATTTCTCCTCATAGATAGCAGCTAATGGAGCTGTTCGTATGGCATTGCCACTTTCGAACACAGAGCCAAAGTTCTAACCAGCAGCAGTACCAGCCATGTGAATGTCCGGTACGAAAGAGGCTGGTTTTCTGTTGTTGCCTTGAAATTTAGCCCGGGAGACCTAAGAGGGATGCATCAGCTTCGTATCGTCTTCTTCATCTGCTCTCTCTTGTCATTCTCTGTTTCGATGTCGTCGCCCGAGGCAATGATTGAAACGTATTGGCTAGTAATGATGAGGAGGTTTGAGGCTTGCCCGAAGCTGATTCAAGAATAATAGGGGTCAAAGAGAACGGCGGAGAAGAGGCCAGGCACTGAAGGTGCTCGCTCGGGCTGGGGCCAAAGACACCCTTGTCCGTTGCTTTGCCGCGCAGGTTTCTTGCTATCTGATACCGTAAAGATCTCGTACTGTCTCTGAAATTTTCTGTGATGTTGTGCTCCGTACTCCGTACTCGGTATGTACTTTACTTTATCCCTGTTGAAGTGTCCAAAAATTTCGAACGTAGTCAAATCCCAAGTCTAATAACTCCGCAATTATTATACTTGGGTGGGTGCGCCGCAGTAGATGCCTATTGGGCTCTCTGGATACATCAGACACGTGACTCAACACCTCATCTTTATTTCAACAACCTTGCAACCCTATCTCTTTGTTCCGGTATTCCCGGTCTGTTGATCCCACATTCACGTAGCCTGCTCCTCCGACGACTCTACAGTCCCCCATATGTGGTCTGTGTTTCTGCACTGATGCTGGATGCCACTGCCGTCCATACCGTGGTCAAGGATGTACGCGCTCTGATCGTCGGAATTGATCCATCGGCGTTCAATTGTGCTATCACCGGCGTAATTAAGCATCTGCTTCTTCATCTTCTTCATCTTCTTCATCATTACAGATCTCATGCCAATTCAACGCCAATAATCAATCCCAGTCATATGCGAGGCAATACCCGAGGTGAACGATATCGGCATCCTTTCTACCTTGCTCTAGCTGCGTAGCAATGTTTTGCCCTCGTTATGGTGGTGGTGATGGTGGTGTTCACCTCCTGCGCTTGCAAGTCCTAGCAAAGTCTGGAAATCTGCGCGGAACATCTGCAAACAGTGTATCCTGTGAAACATGGAGATACCCCATGGAATATTATATCTCCTTGTTGTATTGAATCCAGAGAAACCCGCTATGGCGAATGGTAGGATTGTCCCAAGCTTGATCTCCATCTGATCTCAGTTCTTCTAGTCTCGAGATCTCAGGAAAAACATGCGGCGAGCTGGGGCTGTTGAACATGGAGACAGGTCGGACAGACATCTCACAGCTCTCACGGTGCATCTGTTTGAGACCATCAATGACACGGCCCTGAAAAATGAGTACAGTACCAACGGGTAATACAATGGAACTTGTGAAAATACGACAGGGTGTGAACAGAGTTGATGGCGCCATTTTTCAGATTTCCAATGTTCGACTTGTGTATGATTAAGGGTCTTGTTGAAAGTCAACCTGTGGCGTCAGATTCAGACACGGGGTGGTCTCGATGCAGCCATGAGACCTGACACGTTTTCTCAGGGCAGAAACAGTTGTTCGGTGTGGCACGAGCAATTTTGAGGAATCAAGGCTTGCGGGAGCACCAGCGGCAACAGTAACAACAACTGTTACGATACATGACGGCTGTCCTTACGACCTGGCTGAGGATGGAGGTGTCGCCGCCGCAGTCGGGAAAGTCCTCCTCCTTGATGAAGCCACCAGCAACGTAGACCGCGAGACCGACGCCTTCATGCAGCGCATCATCCGTGAAGAGTTCGCCACACATACGATCCTTGTGGTCGCTCACATACTCGACCCATCCTCGACTGCGAGCGGATTGCAGTGCTCGATGCGGGCAAGTTGCATGAATTGGACACGCTACAAGCGCTATTAGCAAGAGAAGACTCAGCGTTTGCAGCTTGTATAGATCGTGTAAGGATCATACGACGAACGTGGAAAGGGGCCTCGAGGACCCCTCCCCAAAGGCCCATGAGATATCATAGATCTGTCAACATAGTAAGAAAATTTGCCAAGATTTAATGGTGGATTAGAATAGTATGAAAAATTGACGCCACATTGGACACCAATATACTGCACTGAGAAATTCTTGACCATTGGAAGAGTTTTGCCTGAAATTACCACCCTAGGGGTATAGACTCGTGTAATCCGCTGGAGTGGCGTACGGTAGTTAATCACACTATGGTAGTGTCTAACAGCTGTCACCTTAGATTGAATGATCCAAGCTTCAGCGCCATGCTCAAAATATCATCTCAAAGCCTTCATGATCCATGAAATGCCGGCTGGCAGACAACTAGTCATTTCAGCACGGGTAAATCCTGATTCTAATAGTACAAAATGGCAAACAGAGTTGTGGTGACTACTGTGTCTGACTCTCGACAAAATCCAACGCGTTGGCCCGGGTCTCGACTCGTATGGCACTCACGTTGTTGGCAAACGTGACACCGTAGCACTTGTCTGCCACCCGGAGCATCTCTGGTCGAAAGGTGGTGCAAATGAACTGTCCGCCCATTGACTTCTCCTCTCCTTCGACCTCTTCGGTGCCTTTGCTAGCAAGGTAATGCAGATGATCGGCTACAGCAGTGCGGTATTGAGCATCAAGGTTCGCATCGATTTCGTCAAAAATGTAGAAGGGTGCAGGATCGGTGGCTTGGATAGCGAATATGAGGGCAAGGCTGCACAGGCCTGAAATGTTATCAGCGAGCATATTGTCAGTCATGGGGTGAGCACTTACTCTTCTGACCACCGCTGAGCTGCTGAATGCGCTGTTGGTCATCATGTTTGCTGTTGAAGCTTACACTGATGCCGACACCACTGTAATTTTCAACGCCCTTCTTACTCACCGGTTGCTCATCCTCGGACTCGTCATCATCTTGACGTTGATCCAGCTTTCTTTGGATAATGAGCCGGCCTTGGCCAGCTGGAACAAGCTTTTTGAAGACATCCGTGAAAGCTTTGCTGACTTGCTTAAAAGTGCGCTCGATCGCTTCATCCTTCCGCAGGTCGAGCATCGTGATGAGCCCCTGAATCGCGACCTTGCCATTCTCAAGCTCTTCACGACGGGTACGCAACTCTTCGCGTTGCTTCTCTGACTTACGATAGTGCTCAAAGGCATGCTTGTTAACCGAGGTATACTTCTTCAGTGACTCTTTGACCGTTTGTAATCGTTTCGCGATAGAATTGGAGTCCATGTTGCGATACTTCGTTTTCAAGTCTTCAGGGACTGCGCCGAGTTCGCGGATGTTCTCAATCAGATCTTGCTTGGCGGCCTGTAGAGCGGCTTTCTTCTGTATCGACTTCTCCAGACGGCGTTGATGCCGTTCAATTGCTTTGGCTAGCTCGTTCTGAGTTCGTCGAGCATCAGCTGCTTGTGCCTCTAAATCACTGACTTCCGTCTCTTGTCGATCCAACAACAAATCAAGCTCATTGAGTCGCTTCTGAACTGTCTCAAAGTCATGATGGAGTCGATTCAGCTCTCGCCGTCGGTTCTGCAAAGTTGCATCCGAAAACGTGGCATCTGCTTCCAGGTCGTCGGTCTCCACCGCGGCAAGCTGAGGTCTTAGGTTACTGTTCAATTGAACTTCGAGATCGGTCTTCCTTGCCTCAATCTCAGCCCGTGCTGCTGCAAAAGTGCTATATTGTTTTCGTAGAGTCTGGATAGTCTGGGTCAGATTCTCAAGCTGATCCTCCTCGGCTGGTGTTAAAGCTTTCTTGAAGTCTGACGAGCGCTCGGCTTCATAGGTGATCTGCTGCTCTTCCAATCTGCTCACATTTGCCTCAATTGACTTGAGTTGTTTCGTCTTTGCATCAACTTCGTCCTTTTTCCTCTGAAGCATTTCGGTCTTTGACCTCAGCTCTTGTCGGACGAATCGCTGGTTGTTAGCAGCTTTGTTCTTTTGCTGCTCAAGCTTCGATATGTCACCGAGGACGCCAGTTATTCGCTGATCAATCTTCTCAATTTCCTGCTTCGTCTTTTTTCCGTCGCTCTTTACGGACTCGTAATGCACTCGAGCCTCCATCAGTGCTTTGGTTGCTTTGATTCTTGAGGATTTGGTGTCATGGTACCCACCAGTCAAAGCACCCTTCTTGTCAGATCGGTCACCTTCCGGGGTTACGGCAGTTAGTCCGTGTGTGCGAGCATATTGAGCTCCGACAACCAAGTTCTGGGCAATGATGGCCTTCCCGAAGACTTGCCGGATTGCGTTTTCGAACCTCGGATCGTACTTCAGCAGTGACAACACCGGCCTCGCATCCTGAGCTTGAGGGAAATTGGCAGTATTTGGATGGATCTTGTCAAGCGGAACGAAGGTCACGCGACCACCACGCTCCTTGTTCAGGAGGTCAATCAGCTTAGAAGCAGTCTCATCTGTATCAACCACATAGTGAAAGAGCGATGGCCCAGCCACAACTTCGATGGCAGTGTGATGCTGCGCAACTTCAATGAGATCGGCGATAGTGCCATAGCACCCTTCGAGGTTGTACTGTTCTTTAATTCGTCGCACTGATTCTAGGCCTCTGGCTAGATTGTGATCCATCATGCGTGACAAGTTACGCTCGGCATTCCTCAGTTGGTCGGTGGCAGTCTGCATCAGGGTATCGAATTGAACTTCTTTGCGCCAAAGAACCTTGCGGTCATCGTTCATCTGTTCTTTTTCTTCTTGTTTCTTCTGAATCTGATCATCGAAGGACTCGGATGCGGTTGCAATTTGCTCCTGTAGATCTGAGATCTGCTGGTTAAGTGCTGTGATGGTCTCTTTGTCAGCAGTCAAGGCTTCGGTAGTCAGCGTCTTTGTCGCTTTAAACCTGGAAAGAGATTCGAATGCTTCCTTGATTTGTGCCTGGAGCCAATCATCGCGGTCCTTTTTCGAGTTAAATCTGGCATTGCGACCCTGCTTTGCGTACAGACGCTGCTGGGTTGTTTCGGCAGACTCGACCTGGGCCTTGACAGTTTCTTCTTTGTCGGATTCACCTTTGAACTTGGGTGTAATCTTCTTCAACTCGTTTTCCGCTTGTTGGATTTGGGAGCGAAGAGTGTGTATGTCGCTCATTCGAGCGGCTTTAGCCTGCTGGGCGGTGGTCAAACCTTCAGTCAGGTGTTTGACGTCTAGCTCGACCTGCGCTCGGGCTTTGGCTTTTTCTCGCCTCTCATCTTCGAGTTGCTTTTTCTCCAAGCGAGCAGCTTGCATCTCCTGCTTTAGAGTGGCAATCTGTTGGAGTATTTCAGCCAGCTGCTCTTCTCCTTCCGCATGACGATTGCGGTCCTCGTCTGTATCATCAATACCACCTGCCCGCTTGTTTTCGATACTGTTGAGGGCATTCTGGATTTCCTCCTGCTCTCGATGAAAAATCGTGTACTCCAGCCCCCGCTTTTCACGGTCCTGTTCTTGGAACTCCCGCAGTTCCTCTTGCTCCTCCTCGAGTTCGGAGAGACGCTCGTTAATCTGCTCAAATAGATCGTCGATTTCCCTGAGCTTATTGTTGGTATCATGCATGATTTTAAGCGACTCTTCCTTTTTGGTGGTGAAATGATGAGTGCCGGCGACACTCTTCAGCAGGTCCAAACGCTCCGAATCTTTCATATTGGTGAGACGGGTGATTCGGCCTTGTGGGACAATGTAGTATGGATTAGCACGTGAGAACCCAGCAGTCTCAAGCATCTGCAGGACTTCGTGCTTGGTCGTGTTTTTACGATCGACCGTATACTCGTCTTTCTTTAGGCCAATCGTCCGGCGCAGGACGAGCTCATCGTTGACAGTCGGGAACCGACCTTGACAGTTGGCGAAGACAATCTCGACGTAGGCAGACATGATGGCAGAGCCTGTGCCCTCGTGCAGTAGTGCCTGCCGTTCTTCTCGGCCCATCTGATTATATGCATCGCCGAGCACGAATCGGATAGCGGCAAAGAAATTGCTCTTCCCGGACCCATTGCGACCGACGACAACATTGAGCTTGGGCGAGAAGGGGTCGACAATGGTCAGATTCTTATAGCTAGAGAGATAGTCAGCACTGCGCTTTGAGAGAATAGCGGGGCACTTGCCTTTTGAAGCCGTGAATGACAATCTGCTTGATATACATCTTGCCTTGTGCAGAATGTCTGCAACAGGGAGTGGCAACAGTATGGCCAACGAGTTGTCTTTCGATTGCCCTCCTCTCCGTGTGGATGCAGTAGCCTTCGAATTTCTCTGCTACCCGTCGGGACCACTGTTTCCCTACGGACACGCGACGCGTTGATTGAAGCGCATGACTCAGGAGCCCAGCTCTTGGCAGCCAGTATGACTCGTTAGGCCGTCTTTGCTCAGTTAGATTCATCAATAAAAAATATGGTCTTGGCGACATCCATTAGCACATTTAACATGTCTCATAATGCGAAGCGCAAGAGGGCGGTGGAGAGGGCCCAGTGGTCGAAGAAGACGAAGTTGGCGTTGGAAGCAGTGAGAGGTGATGCTCTGAAGTGGGAACAGGTGGAGCTGCCCGACCGATTGGAAGACGCAGAAGGTTTCTACAATCTCGAGGAGATTGACGACGTGGAGGTGGTTCGCGATGAGCGCAACCATATCATGTTTAGACTCAAGAACTCAGAAGCAGAGTCGAATAGCTTGGATGATCTTGAGGACTCTGAAAAATTTGGACTGGATAACGAGTGGCAAGGGTTTGACGATAACCAAGATGTTCCGCCATTGAAGCCGGCGAAAACCACACCAAAAAAAATGAAGGGCGCCAAAGAACCATCTCAGAGTGCTCTAGACAAGACAGGCTTGTCCCAACTATCTTATGACTTGCTGCTAGACACTAATGAAGTCGTCGATGTCACGGCATGGTCAGAGATATCCCTTTCGCCAGACATTCAGAGTGCCATATCTCGACTTGGATTCTCAACACCAACTCCCATTCAAAAATTGGCAATTCCGCTTATTCTTGATGGGAAGGACTTGGTTGGAAAGGCAGTGACAGGGTCGGGGAAAACCCTCGCATTTGCAATTCCGCTGGTTGAGCGTTATCGCGAATTAGACGACCACAAAGATCCCATCGCGCTCATACTGGCACCTACTCGAGAACTGGCGCACCAACTTGAGCACCACATCAAGGAACTCTGTCTCGGTCTGAACAACGCGCCCAGAATCGTGAAGGTTACTGGCGGTTTGTCAGTCCTCAAGCAGCAACGGCAACTTGAAAACGCTGGCATCATTATTGGTACTCCTGGTCGACTATGGGAAGTCATGAACGACTCGAACGGTCTCATCGATCGCCTGAGAAGGATCCAATTCCTAGTCATAGATGAAGCAGATCGACTTCTTAGCGAAGGCCATTTCAAAGAAGCGGAAGACATCATATCACTACTTGATCGTCGTGTCGTCCAAAATGACGAAACAGAAAAGGATGAGTCTTCCAAACAACCGCGTCAAACTCTTGTCTTTTCAGCCACGTTCCAGAAAGACCTACACCAAAAGCTCGCAGGCAAAATGA
This sequence comes from Chaetothyriales sp. CBS 134916, assembly GCA_003709845.1. Lineage (NCBI taxonomy): Eukaryota > Fungi > Ascomycota > Eurotiomycetes > Chaetothyriales > Domatiomycetaceae > Domatiomyces > Domatiomyces globalis. The sequence continues at coordinate 38,865 of QQXO01000120.1, read as the reverse complement.
AAAGGACCGGCGACTTGCTTTCAAATCAGCAATCGCTAGCCTATCTCCTAGACAAGCTACCCTTCCGGTCAAAGCCCATTTTTATCGATGTGAACCCGACTGCGAACATGGCTGCACGGTTGAACGAACTCATTGTGGAATGTGGGGCGACGGAGAAAGATCTCTATCTCTATGCTGCATTGCTGCAATATCCTCACCTCAAGACACTCGTCTTCACTAACAGCATTTCCTCGGTCAAACGTCTGACGCCAATACTGCAAAATCTAGGCCAGTTATCATTCGCATTGCATTCTTCCATGCCGCAAAAAGCGCGACTGCGGTCTCTGGAACGGTACACAAACTCATCTGGCCTCAACAGAGGAATCCTAGTTGCTACAGATGTCGCTGCACGGGGTCTTGATATTTCCGATGTGGACCTTGTTGTTCATTACCATGTTCCCCACACTGCCGACATGTACGTTCATCGGTCGGGTCGTACAGCTCGGGCGGACAAGAGTGGCAAATCCATTATATTGTGCTCACCCGAAGAACTCGCGCCCACCACACGTCTGATTGCCAAGGTACATCGCCAGGGTCGCACGCCTGAGGTGTGGGCTGTCAATCGGGAAATTATCAGACGCATCCGCCCGCGCATGCAACTGGCCTGCTCAATAGTTGACGCGGAGCAAGCGAAGGAGAAGGTGAATAGTAAGGAAGATTGGCTTCGAGATGCTGCCGAGGAACTGGGTGTGGACTACGACAGCGATGAGTTTGAAGAGGAAGGGAGGAGGTTGAGACGAGGTCGGGGAGGAGGCAAAGCCATACTTTTGAAGGAGAAGGCTGGCGTAAGCCGAGATCAGGTGAGGACGTGGCGTGACGAACTGAAAGGTATGATATCTCAAAGGCTAAACCTCGGTGTCAAAGTCAAATACCTTGCTGGTGGGTGCGTGGATGTTGATGCTCTACTTGATGGGCAAGGTGACAACATATTTCTTGAGAGCCGATGAACTTGCTGTCCCATCGGGCTTCCTGTACCTACCAATTGTTTTATGCAATATTCAGCACCCGCATAATCGCCAAATTATTGGCTATGGGAGTGGATAAGACCTCTATGGCAGCTGAGGGACATCTCTAGCGGCAAAGTATGACATATACAGTGCCAGGCAACGACCTTATTTGTATACTTACACATGAGTTCACCAGAAATTACTATCTTCAGTTGTCATCTTCCTCATAGCTAGAGAGCAATAGACACGGAAACTCTCAAACTAGGTGTCCCATCACTGTGCCAAATTGAACTAATATCATTGTTTTGGAGTTGTCACAACAAGAATTGGACAATAGCCTCGTTAGATTCGCCACAACCCATAAACGTGGGGGTTCTGCTCCACAGCTGGGGGCATCGAGAAAAATCTCAAGCTCAATGGCAGCACGCCCTTCGCCCAAGGCAGCATCCGAAATAGGCAGGAAAATCCAATCATATCGATGCTCTTAATCGCTAAACTTGCTTGTCCTGGTCTGGACTTTGTAGACACCGTCGTCGCCTGTGGAACCAACTGTACCGAGCTGCAGCCTGCCCAACAGGTCTTTGGCACACTGGGCTTACCTCAACAACAGTGTGGAACTCTGGGAGAATACGTCGCTGCTTCCCGGAGGGGCACCACTCCGCTTCCCGAGGGAGTGTTAGCAGACGATGCCTCAGGCCTTGGCGTTGCTGGATTGACAGCTATCAGTCAATTGTGCGCCATGTTAAGAAGGGAGACAATCTTTTCATCAATGGTGGCAGTGGAGGTACAGGAACACTTGCGGTACAAAGAGCTAAAGCCAAGGAATGCTTCGTTGCGACTACCTGCTCTGCTGGGAATGTTCAGCTTTGTAGTACTTTGGAGCAGACCTGTTCATCGACTACAAGACATCAGATGTCGTTGTGGAGTTGGCAAAGAGCGGCCGGCGGGTACGATGTAGTCGTAGACAACATTGGAAGCCCCGCTACAACATATTGGGAAGGAGGGAAATATGCGAAGCCAGGCGCAGAGTTCCTCCAAGTTGGAATTAACCAATCGGATCTATTCTCACCTTTGTCGCATTTACTCTGGCCAAACTTCCTCGATGGACCAGGCTTGCGATATCATATATTGTTGTTGAAGCCAGACACAGTACAGCTACAAATTGGCAGAGTGGGTCAATGAAGGGACAGTGAAGGTGGTCAAAGATTCTATCTTCTCTTACTATGACGTCCCAGAGGTGTTTAAGCGACTGAAGACTGGCCGGGTTCGAGGCAAGATCATGGTCAGAGGAGTCACTCAGAGAAGTAACACATGATCGTGTATACACGTCTGCCGCGGACGCCCAATGGCCGCTGACAGCAGATTTCCCAGCGGGATGGGGAGTCATGGTAGGTATTCATTGGCTGTATCGAGAAACAGCACCGAGAGAGTCTATCTGACAAAGAGTAGATTGGTAACCCTCACCTAATGTCAGTTATCGGAGATGCCTTGATGGTAAACGGGAACCGTGGCCAGAAAGTAAGACAGACTGAAGAGTATCAGCTGATTTGGAGGCTAGTGCTCAAACCCGACCCTCCAGGGGTCGGCGAGATGTGGTGATATTGGAAATGCTTAAGAGAGAATGATGGCAAGTAGAAGTGAGGCAACATTTTGGGTGATGTGCACGTATAATTCCGTCATGTTTCGATCTGCCGAGAAGATGACGAAGGCTCTCGTATTTCAGTGTATTAGGATGGTTCAGTTGCCTGAATCCTATGTCTCAGCTCGAAGAGTAGCGCGATGATTACGGAATCGAAAACATACCGCCAAGATTGTTAGCTCACCCTCTTCACGGAGATAAGACTCCTCTCGCGTGCGATTCTGGAAGGTCCCATCACATAATTATGAATCAGAGTACTGGTATAAGCACATAGCAAAGTAAACCGCACCTAGATGCGTCATCGCGAGCGTGATGCACCGTGATCGAAGATTGGTGGGGGCTGTGTTCTTCTGCACCAACCAATGGCCCTAGCTCTGAACGCCTTGCGGGGTCGAGAACTTTTGCAAAAGACGGTATTGGGACTTTCTATCTACCCGACCGGTGACAGGGCAGGACGAATCAGGACACGTGTTCGAGTCCTTTCCAAACCCCATCAGAAACGCCTAACAGAACGTTGGAGCGCACCTTTGTGTGAGGGTTGCAATTCCTCCGGTGCGCTTCTTGGAGCAGCTTCGGGCTTAACCGAGTGTTCATCACAACTACAACAGCTATTGCCCGATGCATCACGGCCATGGAACAACACGCCCACGAGATTCGGTGCCAGTTGCGTCCATCGTGAGTCAGCGTGATGGCTTGAAGAGTCACCGCAGGACACCTATCTAGGATAGCTCGGAGTCGAGGCAAATCCGCTGTTAACCTGTCCCTGCGACAGCCTCAATACTACGGTACTAAAACAGAGCTCTGATGACACCTTGAGCGGACACCCATGTGGACCTTCTGCCTGGAGATTTGGTCATCCACTAGTCCTAGGACAGCTAGCCTGCAGGCAGAGCCAATCGAGATGGATGCCTGTGTCCAATGCACATTCTCTCGTTGGACTATCCACGCCAGACTGCATCTATATCATATACGCACACTCCTTGAGATTGAGCAGCCTCTCTTCCACTCACCAAATCAACCGTCCAACTTTACCATCACTCATCCATTATTCCACACTTGATCACGTTGCCCAACTTGCAAACAATATCGGCTCGCAATCCACCACCAGGCTCGCCAAGCTCGTTCACTGCCTGCCAGCTGTTGCCGTCGCTGCCTAGCAAAGTGTCTTCTCAGCGCACGACCACCTACTACTACTACCCACGAATCAATAAACTAGTCCGGCAAAGTCCATCTTACGATCACGTGACAGGAACTCGACCTAATTCTTGGACGGCGACACCGCTGCTGACTCACTCGGCAACATCTTCGCCAGCCATACCAACAGTCGAGATGGCTCGCACCGCGCGCGTTGGTGTCGAGACCATGGTGCGCCCTTGCCGCGCGCCGCGTGAGGACGAATTGAACGTCATGCGTGTGTTTGCTCGTCACGCCTCCCGCTGTGAGAGATGCTCGTCACCCTACCAGACGTGGAAGCGTGGCAAGGAACTGTGCGAGCGGGGGCTTGGCTATGCCCGCGACGTGGCCAAGTACATTTACAGCAAAGGTGGCATTCCGCATTCGGTGATCGACAGAAACAGCTCCTACGATAGGGATAGGGTTGAGATTGATGTGCCAGTTGATTGTCTAGTCATCAGAGACTTGACGAAAGCATTTGACAGGGGCCTCAGCATGCAATCGCATCGACCGGTTGTTTCACATGACCTCCACCACTACGTTCCCTTGCGCCGCAAAACTGTCCACTTCTACGACGAGAGAGGACACGGCGTCGAGATCAAACCTGCCTCCAGCCGCGTGCCGAGGCAGGAGAGGGAGCGTTATAGTTCTGACAGTGGTGCCAAGGGTGAGGGCCGGCCGACGATTGTGAGGGATAGGCGGGGGAGCCTGTACTACAAGGACGAAGTGGCAAAGCAATCTCGAACTAGATGGGATGCAGATCCGGTCATCATTGTGGCGGAGCCAAGGAGGAGAATGGGATTGTATGTTCGATGAATCAAGATGAGTCCACGGGTATCTTGGTTTTGGCATATGAGGAATTTTTGGCATATGAGGAATATGTATGCTTATTCATTTTTGATCTGTACGACCACGGCCACTACCGCGACTTGAGCCGACATGGGCGAATCGAAAGCCAGATGGATGTGAAAGGAGAGAGTGGGTCAACGACAACGGTGCAAGGTCGTAACGGAATTGAGCCCACACCTGCTCACCGATACTCGCACCGTCCACCGACCATTCTAAAACGTGAATGGTCCAGCGATGAACCCGCCATTGGAAAAGGTGGAGAGCTCGACTTGAAGCAGTTCACGTGGACCTAACATTGCCTTCATCGAAATTGCTAGCTTTGCGCGGCTATCGAATCCAGCGTTAAGAATCAACAGTTCTGTCGTGGATGGTCTCTGAGGATTACCATCGCTTTTGTCAATCATCAAAGCAGTGCTGGCAACATCTCCGCATACCCTTCCGAAAGGGATATGGGGGAAGACGGATGAGAACCTCGAGGCCCGAAGGAAACCTTCCCTCTTCGACATCGGTAGGATGCCCTACAAGTGGGGAGAGGGAAGGGCAGTGTGATACTTTGTGTATATTTCCTCTTGTCCAGTTTCAGCTACAGAATGAGTGTTTTATTGACACCTCCATAGCTGATACACTTGTCCTCCTTGGAGTGACCTTGTGATAGATAGTTTGTATCATCAATAAGAGGAATGCTGAATTTCCAAACCCCACGCCCAGCTGTCTTGTCATGCACTGAATACAATAACCTGCAAGAAAATCGTACGTGAAAGAGGGCCTTGGTTAAGATGGTCCTTGATTCAATAACCCAGGCCGCCAGGCCGCCACGAAACATGCTAATCGCATAGGATGAGAACTGCAGATGACCATGGTCAGACTGAGCCGCAATGAGAAAAAGTCCCTGGCAGGGTTTCTGCAAGGACCTTTCGCTGCCTTGATCTAGACCTCATGAAGTTAAGGTGACCACAGGTAACTTGCAGGGGTTGTACCAGAGTGCATGTGCCCCACTTTGCAGCCTAGAGAAGCTGAAAAGGTAACGGTGTCACACTCAGCTTGGCAGGGACCAAAGCTGAAGCAGCCAACTTGAGATCAATTCTATCGTGCTGATCTCTCTGGCTACGCTTGTATTTGCCTCTGATTTTTGGTTGTGCATTATATTGAAAGGTGAACTGCACAATTTCTTTCCCCATACATTGAATGATTCTATGTCCCTTAGATCCAGAGAGATGATTTTTCCAAGCCAGAGCACCCTTTTAGAACACACTTCAATTGATGAGATGATGATGAATTCATTGGTATAACATGTGACCGATTACGATATGAGTTCTAGTCTTGGCTTAAAAGATCAATAAAAATTGATAAGGATTCGGCCCATGTTCGGCCTGCTAGGATTCAATTTCTTACAGTAGAAGGCACAATAGCATCATTGGACATCTGGGTCTGTGTACTACTGTACAAGCACAGACTCGGATGTGCAAATCCCATGACCAGGGAAGGGGGTTCACTGTATAACAAGGCAAAAAGACACAAATGTGCAAAACAACTACAAATGTTCAGAGGCTGCTGATCTCCAATGCACTGTACTAAAAGTAGTGAAAAATCTGCAGGGGCTGTAGAAGATTAGTCATATCTCTTCTTACACTCCTGTTCTCGGAGGTGGCCTAGGAGCAGGGTTGATCTCCCTGTGCAGAATGACTCTTATCCCAGTAACGGCAGATCGCAAAGACAATAACTGATTTATTGATGTACCCCCGTGTATTAGTCATTGCTATCGTCACTGTAGCCAGTCAGACCAGGTTGCCAATATGCCAGCAACTGCCCTTTCAAACCCCTTTCCAAGACTAAATAAAGTTAGCATTAATTATTAGTTGTCAGAAAGAAAGATGATTGACCGAGGAAATGACTACGTAAGTGGGGGGATCGTCGAAGTGCCATCCATCCCTCGAACATCGTCTCTGGATCTCTGGATCTCGGATGTAGATATCTGTTACGTCCCCCAACATGGCGCGAGGCCCAGACAGTGATCGAATCCAAATCCTTAATCTTGAGATCGACCCCGAGGGCGTGAGCTACTTCCGAATGTTGGTTGAAGGTAAGTCGTTCAAATACATCGCCATCAAAGCCGGTGTCATGGTCTGGGACCATGCTCTTATCCCGCTGCTTCCTCCGCTGCCTGAGGGTGATTGGAATGAAGCAGATTAGAGCGGCATACCGGATTTGCCGAGTATGAAAAAGTGGTGCTGCCACCAATTGGGAATGTCTGCCATTCAGCGCAGAGAACGGATGAGGTCAAATGTCTATACTGTAATTTTGTTGAGCAATATCACGCAACCCATAGACGAGAATGAGCTGGTTATCAAGTATGCGAGATTCCCATAGGATGAGCACTATTACGATGCTGAAACACGCTTTTACAAACGGCTCGATGGCCTGAGAATCTGTCAAAAATTTCTAGGACATTGGAAAGAAGAGCAACTTGTCATCGGCTTTGTGCTCGAGCTGATCAAAGATGCACGAGATGGCGGTAGAGATGTGTGCCAAGATGCATTGAGAAGCCTACATTGTCAAGGCATTCGCCCGCGATCTCTCTGTACGATAATGTGAACAAACATAACTGTCTTGTCCGCGAAGCTAATGGACAGAAGACGGTAACGATAGTTGATTTCGAGAGTGCGTCCGAACGTATAGAGCCTGTCGCAATCAAAGAGAAGATGGAACGTCTTCAGAAGGAGCTTTGTGCAATGGACTGAAAGGGAGGCTATTATATCATAGCGGATTAGGGATGTGAGGGTTAAGAGGGAAGGGAAAGTGTTTAGGACGAAGATAGCCAAGGCAATCGTATCAGATCTACTCATCTTTTTCGTCACTCCTCTTCCACATTCTAGTGTCAGAATAACTGGCACATGCCAGTGCTGGAATCCCTTTCCAGGTCGATGAATGTCTGCACGGGTGCCTTGAAACAAGGAAAGGAGAGTCAACGCCAATGCTATGCTGGACTGGAAAGAAAAGGTTGGGAATAGGCTGTCAGCCTGATTCGGGCTCCTCCTCCTTGGCCAAGCCGTGCTCTTTGAGCAAATCATTAATCTCGTCGCCGGACCATAGATGACGATAGATGACTCCGTCTTTCGTCTTGCCTACTGTGGCAAACTCAACTGCGATCTGTTAACCCCTGCCAGTTCCGGTGCTGAGGGAGGCACAGCTTACTTTTCTCGCTGCTCAACTTGGTGCTATCCATGGTCTTGCTGAGCACCTTGACGGCCATGCCGCAGGCCTCCTTGAGATCGCAATCTTCCTTGTAGTCCTGCTTGAGCAGGCTCTGCGCGCTAGCATTATTGGCACCGACACTGGTGGCCTTCCATCCACCGTAGTTGCCGCTGGGATTGCTCTGGTAGAGCTGGAACTGCCGTTGAGGATCCCAGCCGGCGTAGATGAAAGAGACGCCGAAGGGTCGCAGACCACCATGCTGAGTGTAGCCCTGCTTGAGATCGCATAACCGGCGCACGAGCTGTTCGCAGGGGATGTCTTCATTGTAGGTCAGGAGATAGCGCTGGGCAGCCTGGCGAGCGTAGTTGATGAGGATGTTGGCATCTGCGGTCATGCCAGCAACGGCGCAGATCATGTTGCTTCAGTCTTGTTAGCGCACCAAACTCAGGTCGCAAGACAGAGAAATGTCTTGTCCATACTCATTCAGGATGTACAGTTTCTCGGCCGAGGTGTCCTGCTCGAGAAGCTTGCTGGTTACTTTCCGCTCTGCAGCCAGGACAATGCCATCTTTGGCTAATATTCCCAGGGCTGTGCCAGCATGTGAGATGGCTTCTAGTGCATATTCAACCTGATAGAGACGACCTTCGGGCGAGAAGATGGTTGTCTGAGAGAGAGGGAGAGAGTCAGCCAGTCAATCAGTTGAAGTCGAAGTGTGTGACAGTCCGACATACCCTTGAGTCGTAGCGACGAGACATGGCGATGGCGGCAAGAGAAAGCAAAAACGGGGTAGGAGTATGGTAGGGTGGGAGACGAATAGAGACACGACGGTAGACAGATTAGGGAAAGCTGATAGAGTAACAGAATGAGAAATAGAAGAGGCGTGGATGCACCTTCGTGTACCTGCCGCTGTTAGGCAACTTGGACGCGACTGCTGTGCTGATTTTCCGGATATGACATCCTTCATCCTCCAACCAATCGGAGTGCGCGCTGCTGCTTTTGCTGCTGAATACGGCGCCCGCACACTAATTACTGATGAGTATCGTTCGTCTGCGGTAGGCGACTCGGTCACCATGCTCAAGACCACATACAGGCCCAGCGCTCCGCTCCCGCCTGGCTGGACAGAACACACTGCCCCATCCGGGCACAAGTACTACTATAATGCATCGACAAAGCAGTCGACCTACACACGGCCTCAGTCGGCACAAGCAACAGAGCAAGAAGAGTTACAGATCGACTACAACGCTACTGCCCCTGATGCGTCGTTGCACGCGACAGCCCAGGCGCTAGATGAGTTTTATCGACATTCAGATCCACGGAAGTGGCAGCACAACCAGAACCAGGACCAGAACCAGAACCGCGCCCAGTGGCACGGCAATACACCAACAGATGGACAACTAAAGCAGAGCAGGCGAGGCCACGGCGGCGACCGACCCAAGTCTAAGAAGCCAATCCCGGGGGCAGAGCCTTGGGTTCTAGTGATTACCAAATTCGGCCGACGCTTCGTTCACAACACCGAGACAAAGCAGTCGCTCTGGAAGTTCCCTCAGGACATCATGATGGCCGTCATCGACTTGGACCGGGCCGAGTGGGAGCGGAGGCAGAGAGAGAAAGAGCAGACCGTTGCGGAGGAGGCTCAGCGAGAAGCAGACGAGCGCGATCCGGAGAGCGCGCGGGGCCGGGAGGCGCTGAAGCTCGCAAATGAGATGCAAAGAGGGGGTGACGACGAGGGCTGTAGCAGCGAGTATGAGGAGGTCGAGGTCACGGACGATGAGGGCGACGAGGAAGAGGCAGGAGGCAAAAGGCCACGGCTAGACGAGGACACTGCCCAAGAGCAAGACGAGACAGGGCCGGTAGAGATGAATGAAGACGACATCGAGTGGCAACTAGCCCAGCTTGAAGGCCAGGAAGACTATGACGATAATGACAATAACAACGACGGCTATGATAATGGCGACGATGACCATAACTACCACGATGACGGCCTCGCTCTCACGGCCGAAGACAACGTTGCCTTATTCCGCTCGTTGCTGGACGACTTCGGCATCTCACCGTACACAACATTTGACAAAATCACCGAAGACCTGAACCTGGTCGAAGACCGGCGGTACCTGGCCTTATCCAACATGAGCGCCCGACGCGACGTCTTTATTGACTGGTCAAAGGAGCGGGTCTTGGCCATTAACGCGACCAGAGCGGCGGCTGAAGCCAGTGACAACAACGACCCAACAATCAGCTACCTAGCCTTCCTGCACCAGCACGCAACGCCCAAGCTGTACTGGCCGGAGTTCAAGCGCAAGCACCGCAAGGAGGCGGCGATGAAGAGCTACGAGCTCAGCGACAAGGACCGCGAGCGGTTGTACCGCGAGCTGACTGGTAAGCTGAAGCTGGGCGAGGGCGAGCGGCGGAAGGAGGTACTGGCATTGCTGAACCAGCATTTGGGAAGCAGCAGCAAGAAAGACAGCAGAGTCATCCCTCACACGATACGCAGAGATGTGCGTTACTACATCCTCGATGTGAGGAAGCGTGATGAAATCGTCGGTGGCTTCTTGGATATGCTGTGACCTTGACCCGTTGGTCTCCTGCTTGGCTCCTAATAAAATCAATATACTGTTGTTACTCTGTACCAACCAAGTACAGGGAGAAGTCAAAATCCCAATTACACACCTACATATTTCATCTCAGCTCAGGGTGACTTGATTGCATCGTGCACCGTATTCCACGCCGCATTTTGACTAACTCACTTGCTGAGACGAGGCAAAAACAAGGGGGGAATAAGCAAGGAAGTGATTTTGATCTGATTTCGAATTAACCTCTCCACCTTCTTTTTTCAGCTCTGATTTGAACATCTTAGCTCTTATGCAGATGAGAAAGATGATGTTTCGAAGATTGGATCTGATCGAATCGAATCGAATCGAATGAATCCACGCGAATTGAGCAAAAGTGATCAAGGAGATGTAGCTGCTAAATGCAATAGCTGGCTCCTCCGCTGTTGTGTTCCTTTGCTCCTTTGCGCCGTTGCGCCTTTGTTCACTCGTTCCTTCCCTGCCTGTGTTAGTCCTCACCGGCCTCGATTCATTCCCCAATGCATTGACCGACCATTGAGACGTCTTCGTCTTCGTCTTCATTACAGGAGGACAACACGCGGCCATACCAAGGCATATTTTGGCCAGTCGGTTTATTCTGTCGATTCTGTCGTTCGTCATACAATGTCACTGGTCACCGCTTTCTGGTCACGTACTTCCTGCTCCTGGTCTACGGTAGTTACCTGGATGGACGCTAGCTTATCCATGCACACTATCCTGTACCTGGTCAAACTCCATTTACCACGCATTGACATCGAAGCTGGCCTAGGGTCTGAGTTAGCTATGTTTCTAAGCAATGAGCTCAAAGGAAAAACACTTACTTCATCGAAATAGGTAACGACGACGGTGCGGTTAGCAAACTGGCGGCCGGCAAGACTGTCCAAGGCCTTCTTGGCGGCTTCGCTCGTGTCGTACTTGAGATAGATCTTGCCCACACCCGCGGACTGGCGACTACCACCGCTCGGCCGGGGGATCTTCATCTCGATGATGGTGCCATACTTGGAGCATTCTTCCTGCACGTCCTCGCAGATTTCTGTCTATTGGTTAGCAAGAAGTTTCGAGCCTGGGATGCAGAAGAATCATCATCATACCTTGAAAGTCTTCGTTGTCGATCAGCTCTTCAGCCGTGACCATGTTAAGCAACTGTAGCACTCGGCCACCGTCAATCTCATTGTTCTGCGTGCCCGCAAACATGCTCATCGCCTGCACGCCCAGCTCGAGGCCGGATGCCTGGGTAAAGCCGATGGAAGCGCGGACGACCTTGATCTTGGCCTCGCCTAGCTCCATGTCATTCAAGCCCTCGACGGCAATGTCGGTGGCTGAGGGCTCCAGGTACTCGCAAAAGGCAATGCCGCGACTCTCGTCCGTGCTGCTGTCGCGCACCATGGCGAAGGCGCGCAGATCGCCGAAAGACTTGAGCAGCTCAACGACCTGGTCGTCGGTCAGGTAGGCCGGCAGATTGGACACACAGATCTTGTTGGCCGAGTCGGGCACTTCGGTCGACAGCTCGCCTTCTCCGCCGGTGTAGGCAGCACCATCCGCCGATGGAACAATGTAGTCCTTGGGTCTTCTGATTTCCAGGCCTTTGATCGGTGCAGAGCCGTTGCCATTGGTCTTGGCGGCATGGTGCTGTTCCATGGTGATGCCGTCGAGGGCCAAGGCCATGGTGGCGTCACCGGCCTGCTTGAACTCGAGCAGGGCGAAGGAGTTATCTGCAGAGATATGGGCGGAGATGCAGGGGTCGTTGCTCTTGATGACGCTGAGGCCGTTGAGCTGCAAATTGAAGAAGTCGACGGCGTCAGACTCGGACACGCCGGCGGGAAGATTGTAGGCGAACAGCCGCTTGGACTGGCGCGCATTGGAGGGCCGCAAAGCTGTCGCCGTCGTCGTCGACTGGGGCTGGTTGATGAAGGCCTGTAATTTGGACGGGTCCATGGCCTGCTGGCGCGGCGCTCCGGGAAGGGGGAACATGCCAGACATCTTCGCTTGCTCGGCCGTGACATTCTCATAGCCGGGCGGTTTGATGTCCCACTGGGTCATGCGGCGCTTCCGCTCGAGCACTGACACAACGCCGGTCAGGTCCGGGGTAGGCTCCCTCTTCTTCGGCGGCGGGCTCCTTCCCTTGCGGGCCTGCTCCGCGAACTCGTTGCGGTCCTCTCTGCCGGCGCGGTCCTCTCTTCCACGACCGCCGCCCCGACGGTCGTCGAACAGATCGCGGTCACGGTCGCGTCGGGCCGGCCGGTCGTCGTCGCGTCGGCGCGGTCCTCTGTCGCGTCCCCAGTCGCGGTCATCGCGGCGGCCCTGGTCATAGCGCTCTTCACGCTCACGCGCGCGGTAGTCTCTGCTGGAGGAGTACGAGTCGACTTCGCCGTAGTCGCGACGGGCAGGCCGATGGTGTGGCGAACGTGACCGCCGTCGCTCTCGGTCGCGGTCCCGGCGGTCTCCTCGGTCGCGATCGCCGCGTTGGTCGTTTCGATCGTGTCGCGAGCTCTGTGGCCAGTGTTAGCCACTTGAGCATGTGGGACTGCAGTGTGAGGTCCAAGGCACCTACATAATGATCTCTGGGACGGCCGCCGTCTGCTAAATGGTCAGTTAGATGCTCTGGATTGGCCAGGCAAAGAAGGACATACCTCTGGAGGAGTAGTTGTCCCCGTTCATGCTTGGCTGGGAGTGAGGCAAGCCTGGGCAGGCGCACACACACAGAAAAGGACTTGCCGGCTTCTGGCTGGTGGCTGGCGGGCTGGCTGCTGACAGTAAGGCGGAAAGAAGCTTAACAGCAGAGCGGGTAGGAGGGGGCAGAGTAGACAGGATGGGGGGGGGGGAGGGGAGAGAGCTAATGGATTAGAAAGAGATTCAAAAAGGAAGAAGAGCGTGAGAAATATGGACAGGAGGAACGAAGTTGGCTTGGCTGTCTGGGGTGCAGAGCAATGCAAGTGAAGTGGTGTGTCTGAACTTTTTGCGCAGGCGGCGGATATGGATATCCGCAGTGCTCGGCAAACCTGCCTCAAGATCCATCAAACTTCAGTTAACTATGGTCAATTGCTTGTACTAACTAATAATTATTATTATTAGAGCAGGCTGTGCTGCTCTGTCTGTCCTGTCTTGTCTTCTGTGTCCTCTTTCTGTCTCCTGGCTGTCTGCTCTTGACGGCCTGTCTTCACCAACTACCTACTACTATGACTCTTTGATTCCATCCGCAGTAGCAATCCAAAACTAGACTAGAAATTACATTACTTCTTCTAGTCACAAAGCAATGCACCTCTGCAAAGGCCCGACTCTGCTAACCGCCTCAAGAATGCTGCGCCCCTTAGAATCCACCCAACATGGGCAGGTATTGAATGTACAGTTGCCTGCAAGGAAATTCCACTGAAATGCTTTTTCGTCGTCCACGCAAGTCACGCTCTGCCCGGCCCCACAACACCGCCGCCATGCAGGGCAAGCTTTACTGCCAACAAAACAAGTGTAGTATTTGGAAGGATTAGAACGAAGAAAAGATGTCGTCAACATCGTCAGGTCATGGCACCGTGTCGTCTCTGCGTTTCCTCATCACATCGTCATCGGACTTGGCTCCCTCGGCCTTCACACATGAGGCGATGTTCCCTGCCCCAGGTTTCCAAACAGTCGCTCAGGTGGCACACGAGCGATATTCGACGGCTTGTCTGCGTACGGCACGCTTGAGATGACCGAGTAACCCGCTCGCCGACGTTGAATACGATTGAGGATAATTCCGATGAGAATGACGAGGAAGATGGTGCCCAGTGCTGCAAACAGCGACACGAGAACGACAATTCCTCTCGAATGGTGATGATCTGCTGCTTGTTAGATCCCGCCACATAACCAAGCGACTTTGACTTACGCTGACTTGATGCATTATTCACATTAGATGAAATCATCCGGCTCAAACTGCCGGCGCTGCCATCCTTCTTTGACGCCAGGATCAGAGGTAGCGTCGTCGTCCCATTGTACAACGCTGCCGACACCATGCCATACTGTGTTAGGTTAAGCTGGCCAGTCACAAGGATGGCGTTGTTGTTATTAAGCGACGGTGTCGAAGAATGGCTCTTGGTCAAAGCCACTTGTTGGAGACCATGAATTGTAGTTCCGGCCGAGAATGTGTTGAGCACCGGCCGAAGGATGTGGCCGTCTATTTCCATCATGTATGTCGACCCGTTCTGGGCCGTTCCCGCAATCCACACTTGGCTGCCATCGGCCTGGCCCGGCCAGAACGCAGTGATAGGCCCAGGAACCTCAACATTGCTGACCGCCTCCCACGTCTGTGGTTTGGGGTTGTACTGAGCTAACTTGGTGGCATTGCCGTCTAAGGTCATATTCCCTGCAGCAAGGAGCTGGTTGTCGTTGGTCCAATACAGCGACACCACCGTGCCGTCCAGACCACTGCCAACCGCATTCCACTGATAAGAGTCTAGGTCGTACATGCACACACTAGGACACGACAAGCCCTGCGACGTCGCCTGGAACGCTCCCCCAACATATACGCCCGACGTTCCCGGCTGCGTCGAGATGGTATTCACCACCACATCCTCACCCACCAGAGGCGCAGGCTGGATCTGTCGAAAGGCCACTGCTTGCAGATCGTAAAACACAAGGCCGCCAACGGCCACGTCATTGATCCGTCCAGTCACACTGCCACCCGCCAACAGAATGTTTGATTGAAGCGTCAGCGCATAGAAGGTCGAGTTGTTGTCAATGCCTAAGGGCAATCCCGTCACGCTTTCATTGTTGGTACTGTTGAGGAAGAGTAGGTTGTTGATCGTCGAGCCGTCGGACGCTATGGCGGAAAAATGCCCACCAAAGATGCTGACATTTTGATTGTTCTCAGAGTAATATGTGCCGGTAGTCACGCCTGAGATCTGCTGCTGCGTCGTCGGCAATGCCCGCTTCTGGCTGCCGCCACTTTGTTGCGTACTCGACCCAATGTCCAGGCCCATTGGACTAAGCTGCATGTTCCCATTGCTGTCGGACCCCATACCAGCTGCGCCGCTGATGGCCATACCAAGCGACGACAATGTGCCAGCTCCAAGCCAAGTTCCGTTGGGACTTGTTGTTCCGGCAATAACTTGTCCCGACAAGAGCTGCTGAGGAATGTGTGTTCGAACCAGCCAGTTGTTGGCAGAAGGAGTCCACACTGCCAGTCCTTTGGCACTGACAGCCTTGGCCGCGTTAGTGGCTATAATGTTGCTGAAGCTGCCACTAAACGCAATCATTGTCTCCTGGTTGTTAGTCGACGTATTGACAACGAGAGGAACAACCTGATCGACGGGGCCATCGAGTCCGGCGCCCAGAGCAACCCATGACTGAGTTGAGTATTGGTATGCGGCAGCATGGCGCAGCCCACTGGCGCCGCCTTCAGCGGTAGAATTGAAGCTGCCACCCACGTATAGAAAGTCGCCCTGACTGTACAACGATGACACAGGCGCATTCAGACCGCCGCCCGGCAAAGACACTACTTGATTGTTGGAGAAGGCTAGCACATTCTTGTGACTGCCATCTGAGAATGAACCAGCCGCGTACACGATGTCGTTGTTTGTACTGAGAGCCAGCACTTGGGCCCTAGGATTCAGCTTGTTACCGGCACTGTCGATGACAGACTTGGAAAAGTCCAGACTTGCCACAAGGCTACCCGGGTCGTAGTCAAAGAGGCCATTGAGGCCACCGGTTGAGGCAATGTATCCAAACTGGATTCGCGAAGCCACAATCAGCTGATCCGATTGGAGTCCGGAGGCGGTGATGGTGACTTGCGGCCGGAATGAGCTGCTGACGGGGTCAAAATGGCCTTCGTACACTTGATCATATTTGTCGAAGTTGTTCGTTTGGGAGATCAAAGTCGTGAATGGCTGTTCAGCATCAGCAGTCAGTGAAACCGTCACATTGACACTGCCACGCGCCGAGCAGGAACTGTCCTGTATGCAGCCGGGCGTGTAGATAATAACCGTGTAGTTGCCCTTCTCGCTGACGTTGGGTTCGAAAACAATCTTGTCCGTGTCGACAGTGGTCGGCCCAACAACAACGGTCAGGTAGTCTGCGACGCTGCTCCTCGACGGCACCGTATACCAGCTACCGGTCGTTGATACTGAGGACACTGTTTGTGATGTGCAGGTGGGCTGGTTGAAGGCCTCGATGGCGTACGCAAAAATGTCGTCCTGGAACAGTTCGATACCTGCCAATCCTGCTCCATCACCATACCAATCGGAAATGTCGATACGGAAGCTGTTCATGCCGACCGTGTTGACAAAATAGAAATCTTGGTGGCCCGTCGAGGTCGTCTGGGCGAGTGGACACTGAGCGCTACAAGATTGCTGATCGCCGGTGTCAGGATCGGTGTAGGTGAAATTCATGATGCCGTTGATCGGGAAGGCCGTGAGTCTCCAGGTCTTGGTGCCGCGGTCGTCTTGATTGGTGTTCCACAGTCTCAATTTTGTCGGTTCAAAGCCGAATCCAAAGTCTGCTTGCCAGAAGCCGGCGCTTTGGTCGGCAAGGAGGAAAGGCTGTGAGGAAGCTTCTGCGCCATTCGATGGACAGGTGATGAGACCGGCGCGGGTGGTGTTGGATCCAGCGGTCAGGTTGGCGGTTGATAGGTTGATAACTTGTGTGGCTCTGGAGCTCTTGTTGGTCGTTTCCACACTTCCATTTCCATCGCCCAGACCGGTAAATGATCCGCCAAATATGACATGTCCGTTCGCACCTTTGGTGATGGAGGAGACTGGTGCATCGAAACCAGCGAACGGGAGGTCAACCCACGCACCTGAGCCATTGAGAGCAATGGCGTTGGACGAGTTCCCCGCGCTGAACGAGCCACCCACATATACGGTTTCCGTATCGTTATCGCACAGCAAGGCCGACACACTGCCCTCAATGCCGGGGAGAGGCACAACCTGGCCTAGTGTATTATTGTACAGAGCGACGGACCGTGCGGGGACGCCACCAATGCTAGTGAAGTTGCCAGCCACAACCACGCCTTCGTGGGTGCCATCTTTGCGGACAAACGGACACATGGCCTCGATGCTGGCATCGGTATATGCGAGGGAGCCGTAGCTGCCGTCGGCGAGATATGACAAGACAGCGACGGAGCCATTGTTACTGGGTCCCTGGTGCTGTCCTACATGCGTATAGACTGCAACGGCATCGAAGTCGCCAGTGAGTGCGACCTGACCGAGCGAGGAAAGATCGAGGTGTGGAGGGGGGATCTGCTGAGCCACAGCTCGCGTGGCAGCTAGCAAGAGCAGTGCAGGCGACGCCGCCCAAGGCCATATTCGGTCGGGGAGTCGCATTGTGCTGTGGGCTCGAGGCCGACGCGTAGGAACGGGGCTATTGGCCGGCGTACTTGAGATACATGTGAGACTGTTGCGTCGAGACTGGATGCTCTGGCAGGCGCGAATTGAGAAAGCGAGAGGGAGTAGCGATTGGCCAATGAAACGATCGACAAGCGTGGTAGCAGCAGCAGCAGCAGGAGCGACGGACTCGATTGAGGAAGCGACGACGGGGTCAAAAGAGCGACAGTCGTGAAGGATCCTGACAGCTCGGGTGGGCGAGTGTTGCAGCTAGCCCAGGTCCCTAAGGATTGGCACGGCGGAGAGGAAGGAGGTGGCAAGGAAAAGAAATGACGGTCGCTTTGACAGCAGAGGCCAAGTCAAAGAGGGCAATTGAGCAGCAGACGAGCCATCCATCAAATGTGAAAACACGGTACACTTTGGGAAGACAAAAAGCGGAGCCGATGCTTTGGGCGTTGCGCAGCGTTGTTGTACTGTACGTAGTACTGGGAGCAACAGCGGGAGCCCCTGCACTGCTGATTGGCGGGGCCAGTTTAATCTCTGGTCCGACTAGCACTCAACCCGACCAACGGGATCGCTGTGCGACCATGTAGCGATCTGAGCAAATATCGATTTGTATGGGCAGAGAGGCACAAACGCGAGACGTTATCCCTCCCGTGCCATCTCATCTCATCTCATCTCATCTCCGCTCCACGTTGGACTCAACCACCTGACCGAACTCGCGTCTTACCCTGGTCACGAAGCCCAGAATCAGAGTTTAGACCGCCCCATTAACGTTGACAGGTCAATTTCCGTATTCAGTGCTGTCCGCGTCGGATCCAGGAAGCTTACCCAGGCTCTTCCATGCTTTCATCCTAAGCTCCTATTCCGCTTTAAATGCAGCTTCATGTTTACCATCTGTATACGACACGTCCGAAAGAGGCTGTGCGACAGGCTGCAGCATGCTATAAGCAGGGGAAGGCATGAAGCAAAGTCTGTGCCATATGACCCCTGCTCGGCATCCCGGCTCAAGTGGTGCGCGTCAGATCTGTTGCCAGATTGACTGGCGAGCAGTTGGGGGATTGTCTGTACTGTAGTACCGGTATCCTGGCTAACTAGGGCATGAATACCTTGGAACATCGATGACGTTCCTGTGAGTTTCAAAGCATGGCACAACGGGACTGTGCCTGCCTAATAATAATAAAGCATTTGTCGAGGACTCGCCCCGGCCCGTCTCCGCCGTCTTGCTCACCGCCTCCGTCGTCTTTTGACCCTTTCACTGCTTGTTACCCTCACCTCGTCCAGTCCAAGACCCGGCTTCTGGGTGTCTTGAAACTCTCGCTTCACAGAGGTAGGAGTCTTCGTTGTCACTTTGAATGTCTCAAGAACCTCGCCTGCCTCGGCCTCGTCGCTCTCCTTCACCTTGGGTTCCGTCTTGACAGCCAACCTGTCGGCAAATTCGCTCAAGTCGGCCGCAAACAACACACTATGTGCCCATCCGGCCTCCTGCCCCCATAGTTTCCGAAAATGCGTGCCAATCGCATCATACGTGGCCTTGGTCAAGCTGGCGTGCTTGCCCTTTCCAAACCTGTAGTCCCTCTGAGCTATCTGCCAAACGTGGGTATCAACAGGCACAGCTTCACCCCAGCCTAAGCCCATCAAACACACACAGTCGGCCACCTTAGCCCCCACGCCCATCAAGGCCAGCAACTCCTCATGTGCATGTCGATATCCGGCTCGTCCCTCCACTTTCCATTCCTCACTAATGCTGGTGACCTGGCCGAAACGTGGACTTTCTGGATTGCGTAGACTATCTAACCAGCCACTCTCTTTTACGCACACCGCCCGGGCCGTCTGCACGATGAACTTGGCGCGGTAGCCAAATCCTAGTTCCCGGAAATGCCCCTCGGCCCCCTCGCCTGTCAGTGCGTTTGGTGTCGGGAAATCGTGATATTCTTGCCCGTCCAGCGTAGCGATGTACTGTCCGTAGTGCCGGCACAGCTTGTCCATCATCTGGCTGATGCGTTTGATGTTGTTGTTACTGCTGCAGATAAACCCAATCAGCGCCTCCCAAGCATCCTGCCGGAGAATGCGCACGCCGGTAAATTTGGGTGCTTTTCGGCGAAAGTTGGAGTCCGATGCCGACCACTGTGAGTAGAGGCCTGACAGGTTGGCACCCAGGTTGAGGTAGTGTGTGAGCAGTTCACGGGTATCGTCTTCGGCGTCATCGGAGGAGGATATGTTGGACGAGGGCGGCGTCAGCGGGCCTTCAATGTCGTTAGGCCAGATGGAGCGGTAGCGAATCTGTGTTGCATCCTGACTTAGTTGCACGATCCGGCCTCGCAGCGTACACGCCCACGAGTCGTCTGCGCACTGGCGCCAGCGGAAGGATTGGCCGCAGCGGAGCGTCGTGGCCAGGCACAACTCAGTCAGGGAAACCGGCAACTTGCGCCATTCCGTTGCGCGACCAAAGGCCATAGTGAGAGACTGATCACAGAGGTACAACTATAGGTCCTGAACAAATGGCAGGCTGGTTGAACTACCGGTACAATGTCATTGCTGCCCCTCCGCGCGCGCGTGGATTTCACGCGGCGCTCCGCCTATTATAAGTTAACTCCGGCGACCCCTTACTCTCGCGCGTCACCACCGCGTTTCGTGTTTTCTTGTTCGGCTCTTTTCCACACCATCAGGACTGGCAGCTTTTTATTATTAGACTATGTCACAAATGCTTACATTAACCCAAAGAGTGTCTGTATGAAAACGATTTGTGTGCAAATGGGGTTCGGGGGACTACCCGGCATTTGAGAGCTGGTGCTGATAGTAGATACGGTACTCCTGGCTATTGCTGGAGGTCGAGTACGGAATGTGGATATCTAGGTGCTACAGCAGTTATCGTATATTAACATGATCCTCCCTCCGTGACAACTGAATCTGCCAAACTTGAACGGTGTTTACTGCAATTGATCATACAAGTTTAGTTAGCAACTTGCCCTGGTTGCCACCGCTAAATAGCATCCTCCACGTCTTTGGAATTTCTTCAAACTTGGCAGGCACGACAGTCTCGCTATTATGGTCAATCTTCAGCTTCCCTTCTTTGAACGACTTAATGAATAATTCCTGTGTCTCCCGAGCTCGATCCATGAAGTCAATCACGATGAACCCTCGAATGGAGAGGCGCATTACGATGACATGCATATAGTCTGCTGGTTGTCAGCGCGATCAACTACTACTCATCTAAACGGGGATGCCATACTCTTGAGCAAAGTCGGCTTCTGACCATCATAGCTCGACAAGGCGCCACAGGCGACCACAGTGCCGTGCTGCTTCATCTTGAGCAGCATCGAGTCAAGGATTTCGCTTCCGACGTTGTCGAAGTAGAGGTCGACCTCGTCATTACAGGCCTTGGTGAGCTCCTGTTCAAAGTTGGGTGATTTGTAGTTGATGCATTTATCTGCCCACATATCAGTGTCGCCCGTTTGTGAGCAATCGTCTCGCCGACGGTCCAGACTTACCGGCTCCCAAGCTCTCAACCCATCGGCATTTTTCATCACTGCCCGCGATACCAATGATCTCTTTCGCTCCAACGATGTGCTTCGCAATCTGGACCACCATGGACCCGGTGGCACCTGCAGCTCCACTCACCACTATCTTTTGTCCGGCTTTCGCCTCTCCCACGACAACGAGGCCGTAATAGGCCGTGAGTCCGGTCATGCCAAGAGCGCCCAAATAGTGAGATACACTCAGTCCATCTGGGAGCGGCGGAACCGCCAAGAGATCTTTTGCATCATGCACCGAATACTCGGTCCAGTTGAGCAGGCCGCTGACAATCGTGCCGGCCTTCAGTTTATCCGACTTGCTCTCCACCACCTCGCCCAGACCACTGGCGCGCATGGGAGTATTGAGGACAACGGGTTTGACATAGAGCCGGCGGATGTCGTCCATCCAACCCCGCTGCGCAGGGTCATTAGAAAGGTAGAGTGTCTTCACTAAGACCTGGCCATCCTTCACGGTTGGTAAATCGACCGTGACAAGCTTGAGATTGTCGTCATCACCGGTGCCGTAGGTGGGAACTTCTTTGGGTCGCTTGGCTAGTAGCCACTGTCTGGTCTGTGTTGGAGCCATGGCGCAGGAACGAAAACAGAGGGGGGTACGAGCATATTTATTTCAGTGATTCTAGTTAACTACCGTACTAGTAACTTAGTACATGTCAATTAGTAATGGAAATGCGAAGTACCGAGGCATAAGAATGCATAGGTGGTCTTGATCTGATAGTTCCAGCTCTATGGCCCATCTACTATTACTCTAAAGCTCTCTATTCATGAACCTCAAGACGTTCTATGCTACGAGAATGAATTTTTGTCGAACTAGGAAATTGCACTAATTACATATTTAGCCATATTAGGTTAGTTATTTTGCTATTGGCAGGGAATTGGCGATTTCCGGTATCACTTGAGTTTGTCAACTTTTTCCGCCTCTAGCCCTTGACTCCACTTATTGCTGGAAAATTTAGGACAGCGATGGCACTAAACACACTGAATTGCTAGTTCCACAAAAATTAGTCCATGTACCGGTACGATATTTCCTCCTCCGGTAACGCCGGGGGAATACTTCATCACGAGTGACGCAATGTCACGTGTTGAGGCTCTACAGTAAAGTCCAGTTCAAGCCGTTGTAATACAGAGAGACTTATCTAAAATTTATCAATGGATGTCACTAGGCAGCTGACACCAGCGGCAGCATGTCGAAACCTTTCGAGGGCAGCGAACCCATTCCCTTGGAGGACTAATATCTCTGATCTGTGGCTGCGCCGAAGAGCACCTGATTCATCGTGACCTGGATCCTCAACTAACTGAACGCTACAAGTGCTATGAATAAAGCGTGTTAGAGAGCAACGATTACCAATCCTATCCAACATGATAAAATATCAGTTCTATAGCTCATCATGGTCGTGAGGACCATCATCTGTATCAGCAACAACTGACTGAGCAGCATCAGTAACCTCCGAGGCAGCACTCTTGACTTTATCAGCGACACCCTCGGCGGCCTCGGAGGCAGTATCAGCAGGAGTAGGCTCAGGCAGATCGGTTTCAGCGGAAGAAGTTTCTTCGACATCATCTTCGTCCTCATCTTGGGCCGCATAGGCGTCGATCTTCCACTTGCCATTGTCGCGAACGAAGTTGGCGAGATCTTCGATGGTTCGAGGACCGGAATAGTCGACAGGGTTTGATTTATCGCCCGCCGGGAAGAGCTTGATGGTGGGGAAGCCGTGAACCTCGTCGGGAACGTCATTTGCAGTAGCATCAATTTTAGCGATTGTAACCTTGGAGTCGAAGTCGGCCTTCGTGGCGTAGAGAGCACCGAGCTCTTCGTAATTGGGAGCCAGAGCCTTGCAATGGCCGCACCATGGAGCGTAGAACTCGATGAGAACATCCTTGTCGTCATTAAGGACGATGTCCTTGTACGTGTGTGCAACGACGACTGAAACAGGGCCTTCCTGCTGTTCTGGAATCGGCTCCGACTTGATGCTGGGAGTCAGCTTGCCGTCGACAAAGTCCTGGACGAAGGCGCCGATGGACTTCTCAGTGAGCTTGTTGCCCTCGAAGGGATACTTTTCATTCTTAACCGTCTCTTGGATGGCGAACGAGGGGAAGGAGTCGGTGGGGAGATTCAGGTTGGAAGCATGGGCACCGAAAGCCTTAGCATCGATGACGGCAACGTTGATCTTGCCACGGTGTTTCTCAGCGACGGGCTTGAGGGTCTTTGCGAGCTCAGTGCGCTCCTCCGGCGTTTCTGCGAATATGTAGGCAAGGGGAATGCCAGCCTAGACGAGTCAGCTCGGTTCATGGAGGAGCAGAGGGGCCCATGTATCGACTTACAGAAATATAGCCAGCATATGTTTCAGGAGCAACCTCACCGACCAGCGGAGTGGAGGCAGTCTTGATAAACTTGGTGATGGATTCTGAGCTGAAATCTTGCTCAAAAGGGCTCTTACCCTCATCAAAGTCCTTGTAGACAACGACAGCGGGCTGCTTGACACCCTCTGCCTTGGCCAAGGCTTCATCGTTGGATGCACCGAAGACATACTCATCCCTGAGTCCCTCGGCGGTTGCGGTGAATGTCTGGTTGGCGGCTCTGTCGTCGGCGGAAATAAAAGCGACAACAACGACCTTGTCGGCTGTCTTGAACTCGCTCAAATTCTCCTCTGTGACGAGAGACACAGCGGGCAGTTGTTGCTTGGTCATGTAAGAGATGATACTGCCCAGCTGTCAGCATCGGCCGAGACGAGGGAGAAGGGAAGGAGAGAACTTACGCAGGCGCCTTTCGGGCTCCGGTGTAGGGCTTGATGTTGTCGAGGCCACGGAAGACCTTGACGGTGGGATAGCCCTCGACGCCGTAGTCCTTGCACAGGTCCGTCTCGACTGTGCAGTCGACCTTGGCCAATGGGATGTCCTTCTCTTTCAGCGCGGTGGCTGCCTCTTCATACTCGGGTGCCAGCGCTTTGCAGTGGCCACACCACGGGGCAAAGAACTCTGCAAGCACGAGGTCGTGCTGGGCCACAAAGTTCTTGAAGGTGTCGGTCTTGAGGTCGTGCACATCGCTAGCAGCGGCCAGGCCAGCTAGGACAAGGCTCGCAGCCGCCACCGCGGTGGATGAACGCATTCTGGGCAAGAGTGTGTTGATCGACAATGGTGAGTGTACAGGAAGAAAGCAGTCAAGACTAGGACGGCTAAAGTTATAGAGTCAGACAGGTCCAAGGTGCGCAGTCAGAAGCGCGGGGGACAATGCAGCAGTCGGACAAAACAAAGCACAGAGTGTCCAGTTCTCCAAACACGCAAACAGTAATTACGTCAGCGTCAGGGGCAGATCAACTTGGAGGCGGGCGGCGCCGCTTGATTGGTGGATTAAAATATTGTACTGTACAGGTACTGTAAACGATCCTTCCCAGTTTGCCAGTGCCGACCTTAATGCTCATTACCTCATTAGGCGTGTATACTGACTGTAGTCAGAGTCAGGAGAGGGTAAATAATCTGTATTATCCCATCAACGTCCAAATGTGACTATGAGCAGTTTCGGCCGCGCGCAATAAGCAGATAGCACTCACCATTCGGTCCACGCCAGCAATTGATTCAACATGACTTCTTCCTACACATTCCACACAGGCTGTATAGAGGAAGAAAGGTACCGGTATTTGACTTCACTCCTGTGCCTTCCACTCAGTCCTGCCCAGCTTGATGATCTCGCTGGCACCGAGAACCCAGACCTTATCGGTTTGCTTCCCGCTCTGTAGCTTTTCGGCCGCCGCAATCGCCGCTCTCGCAATCACAGTAGCATCCTGGGCCCACGGATCCTTCAGGTACTTCTGATTCAATGATCCCAAGGCCGCGGCAATGGCCCGGAACACCGCTTCCGTGGGCCGACTCTCCTCGCGATTACCACTAATCAGGCCCGGTTGTAGGATGACAGTATGGTCAAAGCCCAACTGCTTGATGTCTTCCTCAATCTGACCTTTCATCTTCACGTACGGAAGAAAGGAGTCCTTGTTAGAGCCGTTGGCGCTAATCAGCACATATATCTTGGTACCTGCCGCCTTGGCCGCCTTAGCCAGCTCAATGTTTAGGCCGTGCTCGAGTTTGTACTGGTTGGCAAAACCGCCGGCGGCGGCGCGGGTGGTGGCCAGGGCCGAGAAGAAGGCGCTGGGTGGTGGTGAGATGCTGGAGATGTGTGGGGCCCACGATTGAGTGTCGGTCGATGTGTAGGGTTGCAGTGCCGCAGCCGCGGAGGTAGTGGCTGGAGAATCGGGGAGGGAACGCCGCGATATGGTGTGGACTGGGGAGAAGACGCGAGCGTTTGCGAGCAGGTTGGTGACAATTTGGCCACCCTAATGCGTGGGTGGTCGTTAGTATTCTGGTGTTCGCTTGCTTACTTGGGCCGTGCAAGAGGTCTCACCACCAGGCCGGTGCAGCCAACCACGAGTGCTGGCTCCATGGCGGATCGCGGCGCACTGCTTGGGATTGAGAAATGATGGAATACATAGTACCGTACTGTACTTGTAGATGGAAGACGACAAAGTGCCGGGTGACGCAAGTTCCGGCGCTAGCCTACTATGGACTAGTAACATTATACCCTCGAGAACGGTCGATTGCGTGATCGTGGTGAACAGCATTTTTTTCAACAAATTCACGGCTCGGCTGTCGGAGCAAAGGCAATGGAGCCTACAAGAGGCCCAAAAGCCTCGAGAGTGTCCGGACTCGGACCTTGTCGTCCTGAACCTCGTCCGAGCCCATCTGACCCCAAAAAACTACTTCACCAGCTGAGGCCGTGGCCAAGATGCGTCTCATCGACACCTCCTCCAGCGGCTCGGCAGTCGGCCGGGCGGCCAAAGAGACAAAGCTAGAAGCCAGCAGTCTGCCCTTTGGCCAGCACCTGCCTCTATCCTCGGTGGCCGGACCGACCTACGTGACCGCGCAGACTCTTGTCCAGCAGGTGGCCTATCTGCTCTCCGACAAAATCTTCTCCTACTCGCCCGAGACTTTTGACCTCGATGTGGCAGCGAACGGCTGGGCTGCCAACCAGGAATCGAACGCCTATGGCTACACCACTGCCGTGCAGTCGATGCAGATCCGCAACGGTGCGGGCACGATAGCACTCGGCTACATCTTCTCCAAGGACTTTGATCTAAAAAAGAGGCACATTCCACAGGGCGTGATCGCGCCGAGCTCGGCCTTAACGTTTTTGCGTCCGGCCCTCGACCAGCTATCGCTGCTATACTCGGTCAGCAATCCATTTGTTGCCCATATTGCGGCGGCAGAGTACGATGGGACCAAGGCAGGGAAGCTCGTGTCTGCGTATGCCTCTGTCTTGTCTACCGCGGAGGACCTCGGCCTAGGCCTAGTCTGCAGTCAGTCCACCTACGAGGTGCAGCACATGGCTCTCCTAGCCACGCTGCTTGCTCAGGATGCGCCAGCGTTGCATGTTTACGACGGTATCAGGGTGGCCCGTGAGACTACTCGCGTCGTGGACGTGCTAGACAAGCCAGGGCTAGGTGCAGCTTATCGCAACATCCTCCAAGCAACCGATGATGAAGAGAAGCGCCACTTGAGTACCGAGGGCAAGGCTCTACGCACGCTGAGAGCACTAAATGAAGAGCTGGGCACAGACTACAAGGCCTTTGAATACCATGGGCATGAGAATCCCGACGCGGTTTTGGTCTGCTTTGGTTCGGTAGAAGCGTCTTTGGCTTCCCAAACCGCCGTTGCTTTGGCTCGATCCAATATCAGGGTTGGTGCCATCAACGTGCGCTTGTACAGACCATTTGCAGAGGACCAGTTCGTCAAGCTCGTTCCCCGAGGCACCCGTGTCGTTGGCGTGCTTGGCCAGGTCTCGGCCAGTCAGGCCTTGTCAGAATCAGGCCAGCACTCTCAGCTTTACGACGATGTCCTACCTGCATTGGCCTACACGACCCTCAACAGCGTGCCAGAGGTCAGGGATATCAAATACGACCGGTCCGAGTCTTGGACCCCTGCTGCACTTGCCAATGTCTTTCAGGGCCTTCTTGGCCAAAATACAGAGGCAGTGCTGTCTTCCCTGCTCGATGGCGCTGTTCGGCAGTACAGTTTCTGGAATGCTGATGACGTGCCCTGTGCCAAGGCCGCACATTACATTGCGCAAGCCTTGGCAATGGATTCGTCTCAAAATGTCAGCGTCAACGTCGCCCATGATAATCTGATCCAAGGCGGGGTCCACAGGATCGATGTTCGAAAGTCTCCACGAAGTTTGGAGGCCGCATATTCGATCGACTCAGCCGACACTGCCGTAGTGGCTGAGCCTAGGCTACTCGGAGAGATTGATGTCTTCAAGTCTGTCAAGGCTGGTGGCAGCATTATTCTTCTGCTGCCGGGCGTAAAGGACGAAGATGTCGAGAAGAAGCTGCCTGCGGCCTTCCAAAGGGGAGTGGCTGAGAAAGGTATCGATCTGTACTTGATTGATCCCTCGCGCACCGGATTCGAGGCTGAGAACCTTGAGCTTGAAGCCCTCATCGTGGGAACAGCTTTTATCCGCATCGCTCTCGACAATTCCGAGTCGATTGGCCTTCAGAAGCTTGCCAGTGTTGTCAGCGACATGCACACGCTGGAGCAGGTCTCTGCTGACCTGGATAAGACGCTACGACAGATCGAGGTGCCAAAGGAATGGGCCGACATTGAGCTTGCATCAAACGCAGCCTTGGCTGTGAACTTGTCCACTAACGGCTTCGCCAAATTTGACAAGACAGAAGAGGAGCCGCCTTCACTTCTCCGCGATTGGAAGACTGCTGCCAAGGGACTCCTATTCAAGGAAGCCTACCAGACTCAGGAAAGGCTCCGGCCGGATTTAGGCACGAAGACGTATACGGTGCATGTCAAGGAGAACCGCAGGCTGACACCTGTGACCTATGACCGCAATATCTTCCACATCGAATTCGATCTCGGCACCTCTGACTTGAAGTACAACATCGGTGAGGCTCTTGGCGTGCACGCAGAAAATGACCACGACCAAGTGGTCGAATTCATCAACTGGTACGGTCTTAATGCAGATGCGCTGGTCGAGCTTCCTTCTCGCGAGGATGCTACTGTCTTTGAAAACCGTACGATCTACCAGGCACTTGTGCAGAACATCGACATCTTCGGCCGCCCGCCCAAGAAGTTCTACGAATTGCTTGCAGAGTTTGCTACCAAAGAGGAGGAAAAGAAGCATCTGCTGAGCCTGGCTGGCCCGGAAGGCTTACAGGAGTTCCAGCGTCGTGCCGAAGTCGATACGGTGACATTCGCCGACATTCTGCATGAATTCCGATCTGCGCACCCCTCATTCCATGACCTCATCCGCATCGTGTCTCCCATGAAACGAAGAGAGTACTCGATTGCCTCCTGCCAAGCCGTCACACCCACTTCGGTCGCGCTGATGATCGTGGTGGTCAACTGGATTGACCCGCGCGGCCGTAATCGCGTCGGTCAAGCGACAAGCTACCTTCGCGACCTCAAAGTTGGTGCACCCGTCACTGTGTCTGTTAAGCCATCTGTGATGAAGCTGCCGCCGAAATCCACACAGCCCCTGATCATGGCCGGCCTGGGCACAGGTCTGGCCCCATTCCGCGCCTTCGTCCAGCACCGTGCGATGGAGAAAGCTCAAGGCAAGGAAATCGGTTCGGTCCTGTTGTACATGGGCTCCCGCCACCAGCGCGAGGAGTACTGCTATGGCGAGGAGTGGGAAGCGTACCAAGCTGCTGGCGTCATCACTGTACTCGGCAGAGCCTTCTCGCGCGACCAGCCACATAAGATCTACATTCAAGATCGGATGAGGCAGACGATTGATAAAATCGTGCAGGCGTATATTCAAGAAGAAGGGTCCTTCTATCTCTGTGGCCCGACGTGGCCAGTGCCTGATGTGACCAATGTGCTGGAAGAGGCGATTGATCAGGCTAGGAAGCGCAAAGGCGAGAAGGTCAAGAAAGGAGATGCAACCCGAGAGATTATGAAGCTGAAGGATACAGGCAGGTATGTGTTGGAAGTTTATTAGACAGATGTCTTGATAGCACCATAGATGATTGATACTGTTATGCTTCCATTATGGCAAACAAACCAGAGCGAATTATTTAGTCACGCAGCGATGAGCCAGTGAAAAGAGGGAGTCACGCCCTGGCAAAGAGCGGACGCGTTACTTCCCAGTTTGGACAAAGTGGGTCAGCCACAGGGTGACTTCCAACTTTTGACTGTTGTGTATGTACGCATTCTCGAACCTTTTGCGATATTCCTTGTCCTCACTCCGCACTTCGTCTCCATGAAGCAATTACTCGCCGCTTCGCTCTAACTATCTTGCACGATGGATCCACCCTCCGAGCCGCAGTCGGCTCCGGTCGCCGAGGCGCCTGCCCAGAAGACGGCACCCCTTGCCCCTAGTCAAGAGACGGCGTACCGTAAGAAGTGCATTCAGCTGAAGCGGCGACTGCAGGAGATCGAAGCCAACAATGACGCCACACGACGTCGGATCGAGCGCGAGAAGCAGCACATCCAGAAGATGCGCCTCAACCGCGCCATCCTGCTCAATCACCTCAAACTCATTATGGAGGCGCCCAGCAAGAAACTCAGCCCCGAGCAGCTCGCCGAGATCGGCGTCATCGCCAACGGCGCCAGCCACCCTGCCGACTTCATCGCTGACCAAGATGGCCGACGACTGCGTGACGGCCAGGGACTGCTTGACGACAGCTCGGACCAGAGCGAGGAAGAACCCGAGGTAGCCCGCCTCCCGCTTGCAAAGGCGAATCCTGTACTTACCCCTGCCGCAGCCCGCAGAGCGACCGGAGCGCCGCCGCCGCAACAACCCGGCCCAGCCGGCCCACGGCGAGTCCATCATGTCTACCAATCCAGCCCCGCAAGCGCCGGCAGCCCCGGCCGGGCCGGCCGCCTCATCATCAGTCTACCCGTCAAGCGGGCAATCAGCCCTAGCTAATATCGTCCCTCCTGCCGCTGTCTCTCCCTCGGCTGGACGCAGCACATCCAGCTATTCTTTTCAGCTTGAACCCGGAACTCATCAAGGCGCCGCCAGCGACCCGAAGTCACTCCACCTGCAACATGCCCAACATCAACCGCCCGCACCATCAACGACCGCACCAGCAGCAGCATCGGCCCAACAACCTGCCGATTTTGCCCAAACGTCTCCCTCACAGGGGCAATCGCAATCAAATTCCTTTGCTCAAACAGCACCTCCTCTTAACTCCGAACCACCTGTGCGACCGGACGTGCCTTTCAAGCAATTCACCGACCACATGCGGCCGCAACTCGAAGCCGACAATTACGACCCCGAACAGATCGACTCTCGCATTCACTCGGAGTGGGAGGGACTCAGCCCGGACAATCGCCGTCTGTGGGACGACCGTTACCATGACCAGATGGCCGAGTATACGAGGCTGCACGACGAGTACAAGCGCCAGCAGCGCCAGCAGGGCGGCAGTTTCAGCGACAGCCGCAATCGCACTCTTTCCGGATCAGGAGTCGGCAGCGGATGAGTGGGTGATCTAGTTAGTACTTGGGCCAGCAATGATGTACTACCGGTAGTTATACATACAATGCATACATCCCAACCGGCCGACTAACAGACAGAAACTCGGTATCTTCTTTTTCTCTGCTCCACTTTTCCATCGTTTATTCCTTATCCTGTATCCCTGTCTGGCTTTTAAGTGGCGACAACACAGTACTACAGTACTGTACAGAACTGTACTGAATATGTACTTAACTGCTAGGCGCCTAAGTTAATGCGCGATTGTCATTGAATTTCTCTGATTTTCTTCTTCGTTTTCAAACTCAAAAGGGGCCAAATGGCAAGTTAAATCAAATACTGTACCAAAGGAAGAAGTGATGATAAGATGCAAAGATCAGAATGAAGATGAGAGGAGAGTTTTGTCAAGTTCCTTTGTTTCAGGGTGGCGAATACTGGGAGGGTCTCTGCTATGTCATACCATCCCATGCTGTGCGACAGTGCTACCATACTACTTACTGTACGACAGAGTACCTAAGAGTGTCATGTTCATCGTGGGCGTGATTACAAGGTTCATCACAGGCAGGGTACTCATCAAAACATAGTTCAATTCTACTGTACCGCCACCCAT
This sequence comes from Chaetothyriales sp. CBS 134916, assembly GCA_003709845.1. Taxonomy (NCBI): domain Eukaryota; kingdom Fungi; phylum Ascomycota; class Eurotiomycetes; order Chaetothyriales; family Domatiomycetaceae; genus Domatiomyces; species Domatiomyces globalis. The sequence continues at coordinate 7,540 of QQXO01000120.1, read as the reverse complement.
AACAAAATGCCAAGCGTCTAGTCTTCATCCCAGTTTGGGTTCTGGCCCGGTGGTTTTGGGCCACCGGCCTGGCGGGCGACGATGATCTGATCAACGCTGAGCACCGTCCTGGCAGCTTCGGTCGCCAGTTTGATCGCCCAGGATTTGGTGGCCAGGAGATCGAGGATCTGTTCTTCGACAGTGTCAAGCACACCCGAGTCTGACATGGGCGCGTCGAGGTTGATGCCTGTCGTCCAGTAGGGGTCTTCTGTCTCTTCGCTGTCTTCAGCCGACGACGTCTTTTCCTCCTCATCCTCGTCTTCATCTTCATCCTCATCCTCATCCTCATCCTCATCCTCGTCGCCTTCTTCTTTTTCTTCTTCGTCATCATCGTCAGCGTCCTCACCCGTTACGCCCTTGGTGAGCCTCTTCTGTACTTCGCGTGCGTCTTCCCTGCGCTGATGCGCCGTCCGTAGCGTGGCAATCACACTCGTCGCGTCTAGGCCGGCGCTCTCAGCCAGTGTCCGGGGAATTACTTCAAAGGCCTCTGCGTACTTCCTGATGGCGTACTGGGCCAGTCCAGGCGTCTTGTCGGCGAAAGTTGATATCCGCTCGATTAATTGCATCTCTGTTGCGCCCGCTCCTGGAACGAGGCGGGCATCCTTAGTAATGGCCTTGACCACGTTCACGCCATCGTCTATCGCTCGCTCGACGTCGTCCAAATAGTTTTGCGTGGCACCACGCAGCACGATCGTGCAGGTCCGGGCCACGCTGGCGTCCGAGTCCTGACGAAAGACAGTGACGCGGTCGCCGCCAATCTCGACGGTCTCGACGATGTCGATTTGGCCCATCTCATCAGGCATCGGTGCGCCCAGGCGCGCGAGTGGAGTGGCGTTGCAGACGCGGCAGAGACGGCGGAGCTCGAACTTGCTGAGGATCTTGATCACGAGGATGCTGTACTTGTTCAGATAATGCAGGGCCAGCTCGCCGATGGTGGAACCGGCCACGACAACGCGGAGCCCAGAGTCGTAAATTTCTTTGATCGCCTTTTCGAGCTCTTCTTCCTCGCCTTTGGAAAAATTGGTGAGCTCACTGGCAGATTTAAGCAGGACGGTGCCTTTAGTTTCGGTCTGGGAGATGTCAATCGGACAGCTGAAGACACCGACTTTTGCTTTGCGGGCCTTCTTGACAATACCATCGGGCTCGCGGGGAAAGACCATGCCTTTGATGACCCGCGACTGGCTCAGATCGCTGCCCATAATCTTGACGACGCGGATGTTGTCCACGTTGAAGTGTTGAGGGTTGGATGGTAGGATGGAAATGACTGCTGAGGCAATGAGCGAAGAGAGCGTGTCTTCGGAGCCAGACTGCTTGGAAGCGACGACCGTGCGAAGGGCTTTGGACAGTTCGTCGGTGGACCGCAAGTCAGACACGGTGTCGACCTCGAGCTCCTCCAGGACTCGTAGAGCAAAATTCTGCGCCTTTTCGTAACCCGACACAATGTCGCTCGTCTTGAGGCCCATGCGGATCAGCTCTTCCGCCTTCTTAAGCAGTTCGCCAGCAAAGATAATGACAAAGTTCGTAGCATCGCCCATCTCTGCCTCTTGTTGCTGAGACGCCATCACCAGCAGTTTTGCTGCCGGGTGGATGACATCAAGCTCTCGCAAGATGGTGGCCGCGTCCGAGGTCAGGACCATCTTCTGCAGGTGATTGATGACAATCTTGTTGCGTCCATAAGGGCCAAGCGAGGTCTGCACGGTTGACGCAATGGTTCGGCAGGCATCGATCTGGGCACGGTTAGCAACGGCGTCGCAATGGCTGTGGTGGTGGTGGGCCGACATACGTTACGGATGACAGCGCCATCTTCGGCGTCATAGCTGCTGTATCCAGGCTTGAATAGGCCCGACTGGGACGCCTGGGGGATTGCAAGCGACATATTGGGCCACCGAGGGTGTGGGAGACTATGGGACGGTCCCACACGACGTTGGCCATACCTCAAAAATTACTTGGTGAGTCTCGCGCCGCAAGGCTGAGTGCCAAGGATGTGCAAGGCTGGAGTGGAGCCCAGTCAAAACCTTATTCCTACACTTTCTATTCCAGGCAGTTACAGAAAGATTCTACGATCCTACCGAGGACGATCTTTTAATAAGGTGTCATCATTTCTCGCTTGGTTCTATCGTGAAAATCCCATCTGCTTGAACGCATGAGGTACATGACATTGGTGCCCAAAGCTCATCTTGATTCTGCTGCACGACTCGACACCTCATCCTCGGTGCCGAATCCCCGGCCGTTACTCATACATTGCATTCATCCTCCTGCGTGCACATCGTAGTCGTACATGTTCATCCGTTTGATGGTGAGGCCATAAAAGTAGATATATTCTCCAAGAAAGAAAGGCATGTATACGTCGTTGGCTGACGTCTTCCTCGTCACTCCTCAGCTAATGATTCGTCGTCGGCTTCTCGCCACTCGCGCGACTGTTCGATGAGCCGCTTTACCCCAACAATCCGATCTGCCCAGAGCGATTCGGATGCGGTTCGGAAAGTGTATCCTCGCTGGGAGGCGATCACGCCGATGGCCTGAAGCACCGCTTTTCGGCTGTCTCGCAAGAAAATGGCAGGGTGGTTGATCCATTCCAAGCTCGCCTCGATATCGGCATCAAGCGCATTCATAGTGGCAGGATCGATCCCAGACGCTCGCGGAATTGGCGTGCTGCTGTCTGAATGCGGTGAATTGTCACGCCCTCGCTCTGGTGTCCCAGCACGCGAGGCTTGACGAGAGGTCTGCGCCTTTAGGTCTGGTGGTGAATGGCGCTTGCTCGAGTTGTTGCTGCCCGCGTTAGGGGGTAGTGGGGGCAGACTGCCCTTGCCTAACCCTTTCAGAATCGTCCGGGTCTCGATAAGGAGGTGTTGAGCTCGGTCATGTTGCCCCCGAGAGACAAGGCCGAGAGCACGGCTGAGCATGTCCGAGGCCAACAATTCCATCCGCCGCTGTACAATGTGAGGGTGTGGCGGAATCGGCGGTGTTGGTGACCGTGAACTCCGGGCACGTGGCGAGGCTGGTAGCATTGTGATGGCCAGGAGCGTGGGTCGAGGCAAGTGTTGCATGCGCCCATCGCGAAGTGGATCGCTAAAGGAAAGGTCAGTCAGCAGTAACGGCACTTCTTCCACCGACTGTATCCGATCGTCCCCCGAATCGACACCCCCACCTAAGGCCTCTAAACTAGACAACAGCGACTCCCATGCGTCTTGCGGTGCTGGTGCCTGAGAACAGGTGTCGGCGTCAATGTTCAACTGAATGAGGACATCGCGCTTGTCGCCGAAACGAAGATCGCCCAAGGCCGCTTCTGCATCCCGTCCTGTGGCTCGCTTCGTCGTCTGCAAGGCTCCGCTGATCTTGTAGAACTTGGCAGGTGATCCTTCGGGAAGTTTGAGCCGAAGCTTAACATTTTGATGTGAGGTCGATTGCAGCGAACCAAGCACGCCAGCAGCAGCATCCCGCAGCATCATCCAGTCCTTGACATATAGATAAGAACCTTTTGTCCGCGACGACAGCTCGATCAAGCTGTCCGGACGATGAGTTAGGCCGAGGCCAAAGGAATATATCCCGACCCTGCACCAACTGGTCAATGTACTGCGCTCACGACCGCAAGTCAGATAATATAGAACTTACTTGGCAGCTTCGGCTCGCTGCAACACAAAATCAACACTCTCCGTTTCCGCCATTGACGAGTCGCTGATTAGCAGAATTGTCGAGATGGGGCTAGCAGCTTGGCGTTGCATCAACAGATCCATCGCCACGTTGGCTCCTTCAACCACATCGGCTCTCAGGCTCTTTTGCCCCACCGGCTTGATCGAGCTAAGCGTACTATCCCAGCCGTCCCATGTATTTGTAGCCATTCCCACGAGCGGCACACCGCCCCCGCTTGAGCCGAACGTGACAAGGCCCATTCGGTCCCGTTCTCCTAGATTGTGAACGAGGAATCGCAATGTGTCCTTGAGGAGCTGGATCTTCAACCCTTGCATTGACGAAGACACAGGGATGACGACCACCATGTCCACCGGCACGTGCAAGGAGGCCAATCCCCGCCGGTCACTCAATCGCTGCGAAGAATATTCTGTAGGCGCAGTCGTGGCTGATTTCGGTCCTCCATAGGAAGACCCCACCGACGGCGCTCGGCGCGCGGTGGTGCGGTTATGGCGACTGTACTCCTCGTCATCGGTACCCGAAGCCTCCGGCTCGTATTCTGCATGGCCACGAGCTGCTAGCGTGACTGGTGCATGCAGATCCAGAAGAGCATGACGCCAGAGATCAAGCTGTGATCGACCTTTGAACTGTAGGTAGAACGTGGGAAGCTCGGCAACGGAGAGATTTAACGTCAAAATGTTTTCGTCTGCTCGTGTTAACACTCCTTGCAAGTCTTCACGTACATGAGTTGTTAAACTCACCTTCAAGCGCTTGAACCCGTCTCAGATGCTTCTTAATCAGGATTGACCCTTTTAGTGTGCATCTTGTAAGTTGCCTTCCCGATTCTACCACAATAGGTTGGGCAGCCTTTTTCTCCTTGATACAGATGAGCATTTCACCAAAGAGGTAGCACTCCAGTTCCTGCCAAGACTGCCTGTCCTTGCCCACTCGTATGAAATCACGTAAGCGGAGATTGCCAAACCTGTCCCGTCAGTCTTGTTCATAACCGACTGGGGAGCAACATACCTCTGGAACTCCAAGCCATGCCAGTTGTCGACCCTGGCCCTGAGCTCCCTTGTAATCTCCTCCAGCATGCCACGAGACTCAAAGGGGCCAAATGGCTGCGGCACAGTTGCGCAAGGCTGCTCTTGTCGACTAGGGTTGGGATCGGCTGGTAAGGGCGGCACGGGAGGCGCATTACGCAATTCATCATGCTGAGATGCCCATCCCGCTTCGGGAACTTCAATTGTCACCAGGCACGTTAGGCTCTGTTGCTGTCTTGATCTTGTCAATGTTGGGAATTCGCTTCGTAAAGTCACACTGGGGCAGGGAATCGGGCTCCTGCTGCCCTTTGGGTGACCATTCTGCACTGAAGTTTCCATCGCATGCAGATCATAGTCGTGCCTCCTTGCATGACCACTGGATTCTTGGTGGAACTCGGCGGACGACGTGTTCCCACTATCGTTCCTCGAATGGCTTTGGCGACCGATGTGCAAGCGTTCAATGCGCATGCGTTGACTGTCACTGCTATCTCGATTCGACGCCTCTCTACTGTTACGGTTGAACTGTTCACCGAGACTGCCAGAATCATCCTGCTTTGCATGCTGTGGTCGATCCCATGGCATGGGCATCGTGGATAAGGCCCTTGGCGAGGTCTCGTTTTGGGCCACTGACTGCACTATTTTGCTCAGCTTGCCTGGACACAAATCTGTTTAGCACACACGATACTCGGACCTTGCCAACAGAGGAACATACTCAGATCCAAAATGCTACCACCTCGGAACGAATCCAGTCCCAATGGAGCGTCGCACGTCGGACAGTATTGGGACTGCGGATCCGACTCTTTGATGTACTCATAGAAGCATGCCTCGTGCGCTACATGGCCGCACGAGAACTGCAGAATCCTTTCCCCCCTCAAGGTATGTTCGAGGCGCTCCTCGCACGCCGCGCAGTTTCCTCCAACGAAAGTCCTCTCGCGTTTGGGCCGCAACCTATCGCCCTCCAACATGCCCGCCATCGGATACCCTGCACCAGGCACGCTCGTCACCGGCCACGGGGAAAATGTTGGCGGTTGTCGTCCGTGAAGCTGTCGGCGCTCTCTGTAAGGATCGCTCGCGATGTACGGGTGTCCCAAGCTGGTGGAAGGATTGTTGGACTGCTTGGACCTCAACCTCGACTTTTGCTGTGATCGCAAATATGACCCCGACCAAGGGTTAGACTCTTCGCTACGGCGACGGGAAGCGAAGTCTAGGTGTGTTTCAAGTACCATGCATCAGTTCGCTTGTTCATTATTATTGTGAAATGCATGAGACAATCTTCTTTGAACCGAGCCATTCTGAAACCGGCAGTGAGAGGGAGATGTCTTACAGATTGGAGAGCGCAAGTGCTCAGTGTTCGACTTGTGGTCCCGCGGACGGCTCAACAGACCTAGGCGGTAGAGGTTCTCTGTCGTCTGCTCTGACGCCTCAGCCTGGGAGAAGGAGAGATTGTGTTTAGTCATGGAAGATAGGGAGATTGCGCGAGTGGGTTGGTACCACAATAGATCATCTAAGGTTTGGGGAAGAAGGGAAGCGTCCTCTACCAGCCACATGGGGACAAACGGTAGCGATTTCTGCGAGCGGTCTTAGGGAAAGCTAGGTTGCAGCAATGTCTAGTGGGGGAGAAAGGATAGCGCTGAAAGCGGTCGAGAACCAACATACAAGCACCAATCGTCGCAAGCAAGCCTAATAAGCCGACGGCTAGGGATATGGCGGCAGCGGGGCGATTTTTTGCCTTTACACTCTACTAACGCTTTCTAGCCTAGACGCCAGGCGGCGTGGGTGCTAGGCACCATGTGGTGGTACTTCCGCTGCATGGCTGAGTCTGCTTTAGTTGGTGGTAGCTCGTGCAGGAAGAATGAGAAAGCGAAGTTGCAACTGCCCGACTGAATGCGAGGGGGAAGGGTCCACGGCATACCTGCCCGAACTCTGAAATGGCGCTCGAGGTGAGATGAGTGAATCCGGCGTTAGGGCCTCAGCACTCCAGTGTCTCGATGTTGCAGGCCGTTCTGTGTCACAGTATGGTGAGGGCCTGCGGGGAGCGTTGGAAGCTGCAGCAAGGCCGGATGACGCGGCTGCAGGCATCTGCAGTACTGTACATCATCCGGGGGCAAGTCCGGGATGCCGGGATTGTGCCTGGCCAGTCGTCACAATGGCCAGGCACATGCTGCTGCAGCTGGCGAGTTTTGCCACTCACATGGGCAAAGCCAAAGATACGAGATCTCTCTTTCAGGAACGTTATCTTCATTGGCTGTATCCTCGAGCGATTTACGTATGGCAGGATTGCTCCTGTCTACGACTTTTGGTTTCTGTGTGCTAGTGTGCTAGGAGCAGCATCTTCATTGTTCTCCTCCTCTGTAGGGATCGCTACAATTAGTCTTCAAGGCCTTAAAATCCTGCCCCAGGGACAACCTGGTTACAAACTCAACATCCGACGTTAGTCTCTACACGGATCTCTTAAGGTGCTGGCTGGCGCTCTCTGTTTCATAATTGCGCCAGGAGCAGCTGCTTCTCCAGCAATAGTGTCAATTCTGGGTCATGAGACCTCTCTCTGAAGCAGAAAGCACAAGTAGATCGAGGGTTCCAATTCAGTCCAATGCCCTTAGCGTTAATCCGGTTGCGGGAGATGAGTCGGAAAGGCTCCGGGTGCGTGGTAAGTTGATCGACATGACACCTGCCAAAATCACCCCAAAAGATTGCCTTTCCCCAGCTCCGATGGCTGAGAGTGAAGGTAATACAGTATTACGTGGTCGTGCCCCTGTTTTTTCGGCACTTGCATACGGGCACTATTGCTAGCCGGAGCCTAATTGGTATGAGGTCTTTGTTGACCCCCCACC
>QQXO01000011.1:0-146883 GCA_003709845.1 Chaetothyriales sp. CBS 134916 | reverse complement strand
GCAGCTGAATCCGAAGGCATCGACTGTACAGAATCTGTACTAATCGTAACCGGCGTCTAAATGAACAGCGACTACAACTGAATGATAATACCAACAATCAGATAGTGCTCAGCAAAGACAACAACGCTGACCGTGCTTGGCTAATGACAACGCCGACAATCATACTGCGCTCGGCCAACCTCATCTCGTCAACAAGACAATTCTGGATTTGCAGGTCTTGCTGTCTGCATACAGCAAAACCTGGGGGGGTGTGTCAGAAGGGACATTGGCCGATAATCGGAGATTGGCTGATATCGGAGTCGGTCGCCAAGAGCAGAGTTTTCTCACCTATATATAGCTGCTCCTCCTTCCATAGCCTGCAATCCTTATACGAGTTCTTCCATTTGGCGCTGGCCGCCCTAGGCCACTTTTCGTTTGACAGATCCCTTAGTGCAGCTGAACCGCCTCATCATATACAACCTCGAACTTCACGAGACGGGACACCTGCGACCCCTCGTCGCCAGCGTCGGCCCAGACGAGTTTACTGCATTATCCGCGTGTACAATCTCCTGAGCGATCAGATTGGTGTTAGATTCTTTATTGATCCATGGCGCTTGCGCGAGACGCAGTTGCAATTCGGTACGACTGATAGATGGAAAGTTCGGTCAGTGACGGATTAGGTTCTGCAATTGATGCTCTGAACAAACAAATGAGCCAAACATCATCATAGTTAAGAGACTTGAGCTGAGTTTGAACTCTAGTATTATAGTGTGCCTGTAGGCTCCTAAATTTTGGATAGGGTCATATCCATAACCTCATGTGTTGTCGCCGGAGCCTGTCTGCACAGAAGGATTGTCATGAATGACACACACATACATATTGGAACGCCTGGATCTTACTGTGATTGCAAGATTCCACATCTTTTTAGAGGGATGCGGGGCTCAGGGAAAGTATTCACGTTAGGAAGGGACATGGGATGATGCGGCAAAAAGAAACAGAGACTTGGTCCTACGAATAAGAGTCCAGAAGGCTGCTGAAGTTACGAAATATAAGCAAGATATTGAGGAACAATATATACAAGGTATACAGCATAAGGTATAACCACCTCAAAAAAGGGTTTGTACAACTACTTCTTGTATATACAATACCTACAATTTGTATATCTCTTCTATAAGACCAATTTCAGTAATAATCCAGTATACAGTAGATAGAATATTGTAACCCAGAAAGGGTCTAAACGAAGTATATAAGGAAGAGGAGGTAGATAGTCCAATTTCGTATTCTGAGTGTTCTGGGTGTACAATTCTCTTACCAACAAGATTTGATAATTGAACCTCATGCAAATCGTATGCGAAAAGCCTGCTTTATCTGCGTGTAGAAGATATAATTGTTTAGATCAGTAGTGGTGGTTCTATTCGCATGCGAAGTGCGTGCGTCAGAGGAAGACAAACAAAGTGGGAATTAAATAAGTGGGAGTGGGGATCACGTGTTGATCTACGTCAATTAAGTTAATCCAAATCTCGACTCTCAACTTATAGGAATGGCAACCTGCGGGCGCCGGCGATTTTCATCCGCGTCCTCGCTGCCGTCGCTGCCATCTCGCCATTGCTGTTCATCGACATGTCGTCGAGCACTACTGCCGGACGTGTTGCGGTGCGGTGCTGGCGGCGGCGGTTGGCAGTTGCCCCGCCATGTCCTGCTCCTTCTCTCCTGCGGCCACGCACCCGCAGCTTCTCCATCTCGCTCTCGCGCAGACACGAGCTGCTGATCCAGGCTCGCAGAGTCGCCATCCAGCAGCACATCCGAACCCTCGAGCAGTCCCGCCGGAAGCTGTCCACCTCGGCTCCACGCTGCCACGGCCATCTCGAGGCGCCCAAACCGGGCCAGGAGCGCCATGTCACCTTTATCGACAAAGACGGTGATGAGCATACCTTCACCGTAGCCGACGGCGACAACCTGCTCGACATTGCACAGGCCAACGATCTCGAGATGGAAGGCGCCTGCGGAGGCTCCTGTGCCTGCTCGACGTGCCATGTGATTGTGGAAGACGACGAGATGTACGATAGGATACCGGAAGCTACGGATGATGTGAGGCATCACCGCGCTCTTTTCCTCTCTTTGCACCCCGCCTGACCGTGAGATAGGAGAACGACATGCTCGACCTCGCCTTCGGCCTGACCGAAACGTCCCGCCTGGGTTGCCAGGTGCAGATGTCTAAAGAGCTGGATGGCCTGAGAGTCAGGCTGCCTGCTATGACCCGGAACCTGCAGGCTGGCGACTTTGAGAAGCGGTAGCAGATCAGACAGCCTAGATTAGATGGACGGCTATGTACAACATAATAAACTGAAAGCTCGAGACACACCTCAACTGCGGACGCTTCGTTTGCCCTGACTTGCTGATAGACCTCGTGCCTGCATTTTTTTCAGGCACTGGCCAGACGCCGTACCTTGGTCGACGAGGCCTGGAGAAACAGCTTCACAGTCCGGCACAGGGATGCGAGCAGTAGACTTTGGCCTAGAAGAGCTGTCGAAACCGTCGAAGCAATTGCGCCAGGTTCAATCCAGCCAGCGGTTGAGGCACTCTCGCATTGCCATCGATCCTGCCGTATCCTTCGTTATTGTATACGTTCAGCCAGATGGCTTGAAAGCGCCAGATGCAGGTTAATTCGCTTTGTACAGACTCAAACCAAGCTTCTATTATCAGTTCTCGGATCCCATGCGAAAAGCTAGGCGAGTTCCCTAACACTAGACGACAGGAGCGTACTACGTAGAAGACGCAATGTAAGCGAGAGTTGCGAGTACGAGCGCAAGTTGCACCGAAGTTAATTTTAATAAGAGACCTCTTGCGACACAGTGTTGCATCGGGAGGCCCTGTAAGTAGACCCTTGTAGTTAAAAGAAAGAAGTACCGGGCGTATTGGCGGCAAGACGCGGAGACGCCGTTGCCACTAGTTAGAGTTTCAGCAGAACATTTTGGTGGGATCGCCGAAAGCCAAACACTACCACTACCTATCAGGTCATGCAATCCTTCAGCTCAAACAACAGACACCCCTCCTGGCACATCTCTTGTTTTGATTTAGTCTCTCATGGGCCTGAGCCATCTATCCGTTGGCGCAACATGCAGAAAGAAAGATAGGACACATACACAATCAAAATAGGTTCTGTCACCTTCTAAGGCAGAAAACCTGCTATTGTGCCTTCCAACAGAGTCAGGCACATGCAAAGCATGCAAGCTAAGTTGACCTAACTAATACTAACTATAGTACCTGTTCTGGGGCAGTTCCAGGCACTGCCCTGAGCTTTACCAAAGGTGGACTTCTCCCCTGGTCATGGAATCATTCCAGAACAACTATTACTGCGACTAAGGAATAAAGTTACACTTTTCCTAACTTAGTGGCTGGTTGGCTACCTTCAACACAGCTGTGGCAAAGACAGGCAAAAGGTCGCCCTTCTGTCATTTGTAATTTGGACATTGCCTTATAACTCCATGCCATTCTTCTGTGCATTAGTTCAACCCATTCATGCAGTGGTGCTGAACAGATAAAAGCGGCAGCTAGTTGTCAAGAGAACTTATTTCCCACCCTCTGGTGTGCCCCAGAGACTCTCGGCAATATCTAAGTTAATATATAGAGATGAAATAAAACTTACCCCTTGCTCTCTATGCTCACTGGTTGTGCATGAAAGACATTATGTTTCCTTCTACTACATGGTTTGAGAATCAGTGATATACCTTGGAATAGTCAGAGATAATCGTGTAACAGACGCCCATTTGCCAGCTCTCCCTGCAACTCCAGTTCGCGTCTTCTGGATTTCGATAGGCGGGTTTGTGTGAGCTTGTGCTTTTGTAACCTCATCTGTGCCCTGACTGGTGCAACCTACAAACAAGCTAGTGGAGATCACTGGGCCGCTGCCTCTAGTGGCTCCGCCTCTCAGCCAGGTGTTCTGCCTCTCCCGACATTGATCACATTGATCGTGAGACTGTCGGCGGGTCGCCTCGCCTCAGTCCCACTTGCCATTGCAACTGTGATGGCGCCTGGCCCGGCTAGACAGGACTCCTAATAAGTTACATTGTATTGCCACGCGACCCCGAACTTAAGGCATCCTTTGCATCTCCTCGTCGCCGTCCTCGTGGTTGTGAACGGTTGCGTGTTGGTGTTCTCCTCACTGTTGTATTGCTCTTGTGCGCCTGAATTGTGTGTATCCGACGTCGTTGTTGAGCGCCACCATGGATAAGAACGTCAACTATCACGTCAGCACTGTCTCCGACTCCACAGAAAAGAGCTACAGCCCATATGAATCGCCTGAAACCAACACATTCGAGGTATGGCCATCTCTCGTCTCCTCCCGTCTTAATGACGTTCCGCTCTTTTAACACCATCCCAGGCTCGCCGTGGCGCCCAGGCTCATGAAGCCGTCGACGTCTTTGGTGATGTGCAAACCGCCGAAGAGTACGGTTATGTCTCTCGCGGTCTCAAGTCTCGACACATCCAGTTCATTGCCCTAGGTGGCACCATTGGTACCGGCCTATTTCTTGGTATTGGTAAGGCCTTCACCGAGGCCGGTCCTCTGTCTGTCCTCCTTGGCTATACCATAACCGGCCTCATGGTCTTTGCCATGATGATGGGTTTGGGCGAGATGGCAACTTGGCTTCCGCTTCCTGGCGCCATTCCCCAGTTCTGCGCTCGATATGTTGATGATGCCATGGGCTTCGCGGTCGGCTGGAACAATTGGTATACCTGCGCCATCACTCTTTGTGCCGAAATTTCCGCTGCTTCCACCGTCATTCAATACTGGAAGGGTGCCGAACACATCAACGTCGCTGCCTGGATCTCCATAATCATTATCCTCGTCCTGTGCCTCAACATCTTTGCTGTCGCCATCTATGGCGAGGCCGAGTTCATCTTTGCATCAATCAAGATCATCACCATCATCGGTCTGCTGATCCTTGCCCTCATCATCGATGTCGGTGGTGTTTCTGGCCAGCCCCGTCTTGGTTTCCAGTATTGGAGAAACCCTGGCTCTATGAAACCATACCTTTCTACCGGCCCCACCGGTCGCTTCCTCGGTCTGTGGTCCACTCTTGTCAACGCCGCTTTCTCCTACGGCGGTGTCGAAATGGTCGCGGTCGCTGCTGGTGAGGCCGAGGATCCAAGACGCAACATCCCGAAAGCTATTCGCCGTGTCTTCTGGCGTATCCTCTTTTTCTACATCTTGGGCAGTCTTGCAATTGGTGTCTTGGTGCCCTCGAATGACCCCAACCTGCTGGCTGCCATAAAAAATGGTACTGCTGATGCTGCTGCCTCTCCCTGGGTCATTGCCATCAACCGTGCCCGCATCCCTGTCCTGCCCAGCATCATCAATGCTGTCATCATAACATCTGCTGCTTCTTCAGCCAATGCCTTCCTGTACACCGGATCCCGTTACATGTACGCCCTGGCACAGAACAGCCAGGCGCCCAAGTTTCTTCTGAGGTGCACAAAGACAGGCGTGCCCATATGGTGTGTCTTGATTACCGCCTCCATCTCTCTCCTGACTTACCTGTCCTGCTCCTCAGGCTCGTCCAAGGCCTTCCAGTGGTTCCAGAACTTGACAACCATCTCAACCCTGTTCACTTGGGTCAGCATCAACATTGCCTACCTGCGATTCTACTATGCCTGCAAGGCCCAAGGCGTCGACCGCAACACCCTGGTTTTCAAGTCACCCTTGCAGCCATATATCTCCTATTCCGCCGCCATCTTCTTCAGTCTGATCATCTTCTTTAACGGCTTCTACGTCTTCGCTGGTGGCTTCAACTACCAGGCCTTCATCACCGATTATGTTGGTATCCCAATTTACTTCGGTCTCTACCTCTTCTGGAGGCTGATGATGCGGAGCCACTTCGTCAAGTCGACCGAGGCTGATCTTTACACCGGTAAGGAGGCTCTTGACTCGATTGTATGGCCTGAGCGGAAACCTCGGAATATATTGGAGAGAGTATGGTTCTGGCTGGCGTAATGATCCTGCACCCATGGTGTGTTCTCGGTAGTTTCCAGTCTTGGACAAATTTAATTCACAACTAGCACTGCATATGTCAGTTGTCAGATTCTCTCTATCTCCTCATCCACTCTCTTCCATCTATCGGACCATGTCTTAATACCCTGCAAGCCTGGAGTCAGGATGTCTTAATGCGACGCCTTGAGGAAGAGCTGCGTATGCAAATCAGACTTGTCCTGTTGGTCGTTTTCTTCGGTTTCATGTCATATGCAAGGGTCTCCTCGACGTTCCAATGCCCAAAGGACAGACCTCAAGCTAGCATTAGGCTATCAACATGGATTAATGAGTAGTTGGAAGTAGTCAGTCGATGCCAGGGGCCGGGATGAGGTAAGTAGTAGACAAGCAAGCTAGTTAACTTAAGTGGCCCGGCAAGAAAGGCAAGTAAGCAGTTCAGCAAACCGACGAACCATTAAACAAAACTCGAAGGGCCATTTGGTTGGAAGGTGAAAAGGAACTTGAAGGAAAGAAAGACAGTCCACTAATTAGCTAAGAGTGAAAAGTCCTCAGACTCAGAGGGAAAGACAAATAATAATAAAACAATTAATTACGCAAAGATATGAGCGTCAGCGACCCACTTTGAAACTCTTCCCAATCCGACCTTTCCAAGAATAGTGCGAAGGGAAAGGCACGTTTCTGTATCGAACTCAGCTTAGCTCGAATGAACTAATGGGTTGCTTGCGCGACCCGTGTGCTTAATACATGTATTTGAGGGACTAAGTGTCATAAGGAACTTGGGGCACCGCAAGCTACAGTTTTTGTTTGATCATGACGCCCGAAAGGCGCAGATTAACGAACTATTTATATCTCATTTAGTTTAGCCTTGACTTGAGTGATTAGTTACATCCCCACAACTCCCAATGCCGCCTCTCCTTTGTATGACTTCCATGAATATTGGTAGTAAAACAGCGGGTTTGTGTTTGAGGAGCAAGAATTGATCAAGTACAAATAGTCGTTTGTCAAGTATGTTCGTGATGTGGAGTGAATGAGATGCTCTTGGGGTTTGGGCTGGAAGAGGCCTTCTTGCCCAAAGGATAAAGCTCTCGTTGCCAAAGGGTATGCGTGTTAAAGATTCAAAAATTGGGACACGCGGAGATTAAGGCTTGGCGAACTTATACTTCGTGCGCAGCGACAGTGGATTGCTATGTAATTATTAATAACACGTGGCGGGAATTGGGCCGAGAAAGAAAGGTGTGACGACGGGGCCTGGCAGCGGAGGTGTCAGAAATCTTTGACAGCTTAACTTGGACAACCTTTTTCAATCCTCTTGGCCCGATACTAGTATTCTAGTATTGTGTGCCTGAGAAGATGGTAAGTGTAAATACAACCCTTGAACAACGCGGAAAGCGTCTCCCCTATAGCTAGATCACCTTTCGTCTTGACAGTCGGCTCCGCTCTATTTTGCTGTGTTCGTGGAAGACAAAACGGGGAAACTGATTAAGCTTTAGTCCGGAACAAAACACAAAGTTGAACTCATTTCAGCTCGAAATTCCGATTCTGAGGCAAAACAATGCGACACATCTCTTTTACCTTAACAAGCGCCGTACCTATACGTGACGGGTCGTTTCATTCTCAGGTGGAATATAGGAATGTGGATGAAGTTAAAAGGGCAACATGTTTTAGTCAGACACTAGACCAAATCAAGCTTAGCATATTATCACCAAGCACATGAGTCGCTCGCCACACATTGGTATGGGTTAAGAAGGCCTGGCGGCTTGTATACAACCAGCCTGGCGCCACGTGTGCCACTTTTCTCGGCCTGCCCCCTCATCATGTGAGTGCAGGTATCAACAGAATATAGTGTGCAATAGCAGTCCTTGTTGAACTCGAATGAGCGGGGACTACAGCAAAACCCCTAAAAGCCATGCCTCCAATTCCGCCACCACCAGCACCAATCTCATCTTGGCAATCGCGAGTAGTATTCTATTTCCAGACTTACCACAACAACGGGGAGTACGTTTCTCTGCTCCCGCTAATCACCAACCCGTCGGGAGTCACGCATGTTATCCTGGCCGCTATCCATGTCAACGCGGACCCGAGTGATCTGCGGCTGAACGACGATGCGCCAGACAATGCAAAATACGATCAGCTCTGGGATGAAGTCAAGCTGCTGCAGAGCCACGGCGTGAAAGTCCTGGGCATGCTCGGCGGGGCCGCACGGGGCAGCTTTGCACGCCTCGACTACTCCGAGTCCCGCACGGACGTGGCCCTGGCACGTTTTGAAGCCTACTATGCCCCGCTGCGGGACCTGTTACGGAGGCGCAACCTTGACGGGATCGACCTGGACATTGAGGAGGAGATGTCACTGCCGGGGGTCACGCATCTGATTGATCGGCTGAGGGCCGACTTTGGCTCATCGTCGTCGTCGGGGTCGCCATCATCGGCAGGCGCGTTCCTCATCACCCTCGCTCCTGTGGCCACAGCGCTGATGCCGGGCCGTCCGCACCTGTCTGGCTTCGACTACCGGCTGCTCGAAGCGGCACGCGGCCCCGTGATCTCGTGGTACAACGTGCAGTTCTACAACGGTTGGGGCGGGATCGATACGCCGGCGGCCTACGATGAGATCATGCGGCTGGGCCACTGGCGGCCGGAGCGCGTGGTGGCGGGGATGCTGACGAATCCACGGCACGGCGGGAGCGGCTATGTGGCGCTGACGCAGACCGCCGCCGTGCTCAGCTACCTCGTCGAGCGCTACCCCACTTTTGGCGGCGTCATGGGCTGGGAGTACTGGCAGAGTCTCCCGCAGGCCGACCATCCGTGGATGTGGTCGTGTTGCATGCAGTTATGCATGGGTATGAAGACGCTTCGTGATGCCGCTGTCATCGTCGCGATGCGAAACGGCTTTTCGAGTGCCAGGGTATGAGATGAGATGATTACATCGTGATAATCTTGTTGGGTATTGTTCACACAACTCTCACCATCCGTTGCTCCCATTGGCATGGTAGTCCGGTGTATCTGGTGGTTTTGTGCAATGACATCTATGTATATTATTGTCTCCATCTATAGAAATCAAGAGCTGAATACAGAATAAACACCACATATAGACGGTGGAATTTCTGACGAAAAGACCATTTACGTCTACACAATGTATAGATTTGTGATTGGAATGCCCTGGGTCCTGACTTCATAATGCCGTTTGATGCCGATGGCCTTGGCTGAGCGGAGGATACGGTAGACTTTATCTCCGCCAGCTACCATGACCATGGGGATGGGATTGTGACGAGCAAGGCCTCCACTGGTGGATTGCTGCTCATCAAGAAGAGGTCGAATCAGAGAATCTTCAGGTAGACCATCATCACCATAGGAGACTACGACGACCAGTTGCAGAGATTTGGAAGTCGGCAGGTAGCCAGGTATATTAGAGAGCTTCCGGCTGAATGAGCAGCCACCACGTTTGACCACCAGAATTTGGTGGGTTCGAGCAACAGAGAGCGGCAGCTTGTGGACACACAATTCGTCTGTTGCGTAGATGCTGGACCACGTCAAGGGGCTATGCTGCTGAAGCAGGATTGGAGTGCTTCCGATTTGAGGAGAGGTTGCTTCAGGCCAATCTGGAATTGGCGCTGCGCCCAGGCCGGTGGAAGAAATAGCCGGGATGGATAGCCGGGTGGGGCCGGTTTCAGGCACGTCGCCACCAAGCGACACAGGCGAATTCATGGGCAGGGTAAAGGCGTGCTTGTCGTTGATCATACTCGAAAGCTGCGACATGATAGCATTCCATGCTGCTTTCATTGTGCCCTCGGCCACAGGATCGAGATGTTCGAGTTCAATTGTGACATCTTGATCACCCGTTGCATTTACTGCCGCCAGGGTTGTCGCTGTTGTATTCAGATCAATGACCAGATCTAGCGTCGCAGAGTCGCGAATTCGTGTGAAATTGGGATCTGTAGGATCCAGGACACCGTTGCCGGTATCCTTGGCAATGAAGACTTTCTCATATTTCCCTAGACCTAGATTGTTGATTGCTTGAATGCGGTAGGCCTCTGAGACTCCATCATCGGTGAATAGCGGAGCATCTTGTACTAATCCAAGCCGTAGGCCACCGATGTAGTTAACCAACAGGCCTTCCTTGACTCGTTGTAGAGGAGGCGAAGATGGAGGGCTCTGGTTTGGAAGTGTAGGGAAAGAAATGTCAAAGGTGGGCTTGGTGGGCAGGGGCGAGGTAGTAGCGTCGTAAGGGACCATCGATGGCGGAAGCGTCCACGGGAAGTATGTATAGTTGGAAGGCGAGCTTAGGTCAGCGAGGCTGACGCTGTGATGATCAAGGCCATACTCTGCCAGAGCTGATTCAACCATTTCTCTCCTCGGCCTCAAATGTAGTCGGGCGAGCGAGGCGGCATGGTACACGTCAGGGCGAGCAGCGGTTGCCGAGATGCTGAAAGGCAAAGGTTGTGGCTTTGGCGGACAAAATGCAGCCGGCTCTTCACCGGCCGTAGACAGCAGAGGGTCATAACCAGAACTTGGGCCCACATCACGAGGAATGAGTAGTGGATGGCCTTCGGTGCTGAATACCATCGGGTCGTCCACATGGTTTAGCGGGTGAGAAGGATCAAAGAGCAGGAACAAGTACTTTGCAGTTTCACCCAGGAAGAAGCTTTCCATCCGATCAGTTTGTTCGCCCGTAAGAACATTCTGCAGGCTAGCCCAACCACATCGCGTCCAACATCGGCGCTTGATGTCCCTCAGCACCATTTCGCCGACGTAGAGATACCAGGGGTCTTCAGTCGCGCGATAGATGTGGTACGTCGATTCAATGAACTCTGGCCGGCCGACCCACCAGCCAAGTCCGCCTTCGATGCCACCGGTCAAAAGATTCCATCGTTCTGGGAGAGCAGAGAATCGAGTCCACAGAGCGGTCTGGAGCAGATGAGTCTCGATTGCCTCCTCGACATGTCCGGCCTGGGCTAGCAGACCAGGGTAATAAGCGCTCAGCGCATCAACCCAGAAACCTCTTGCAGCGCCAGTATGAAGATCAACCTGAATGTAATGCGGATGCTGAAAGTTAGACACACGATACAAGTGCCTCTTGATGGCGTCATGGGCCATGTTCCAGGCCTGGACAAAGGCGGCAGAGCCTTCAAGTTCCCGAGGCAGAGGATCGAAAAGCGACCTCGGATCTGTGGCATGACCATGCAGTTCATAGACAGGATGTGCATCTCGCGAGAGAAGCACATACGACTTGAATGCGTATTCAAAGAAGCTGTCAATTCCAGCGCCAATGCCCGTCCATGAAGAGAGCCACTGGCCCGTCTCGGCATCAAGGCCACTTCCAATCAGACCGATCTCGCTTCGCCGGTCCCAGACGGCCCAGAACGCTCTCTTGGCAAGCTCCTCGAATCGTGGGTCACCTGTCAGCCTACTGAGCAGGGAGAACTCAACGACCAGACTGCCAGCACCAGCGCTGCACGTCTCGGTGATTTCTGGAGTGCCCTGCTGCTGTTGCTGGGCATCACACTGGCCCTGTTCAGGGTCATAGTTCAAGGGCGAGTTGGCGTAGAAGGGAATGCCAGTACGCAGATTCACTCGTGGGTATGGGATGCCAGTAGGAGTCCAGAAGGCGGGCAACAGGCGAGTCCCCAGATCGTGCGCCAGGCGCAGCAGCTGGCCATTGTATTCGAGGCCATTGCGCCATTTAATACCTCGCCGCCGATGCTGTGAGGGTATAGCACCCTCCTTCTCTTTCTCCTTCTTCCACCATGACTTGGCAAATGCTGCCTGATCTACGGGGGGAGTGTAGCCGCGGATGGGCAGGTCGCCAACTGCAAACAGATGGGCACTCAGCAGTCCTCCGAGGCCTCTGATGGCTGTCTCGAAGACTTGGACTTTGCTATCAAGATCGAAGCCCCGAGCTCGCAGCCCATTTGCTTGCGGGCCATCGGATCCATCGCCGTATTGTTCGACGACACTCTTGACGCCGTTTTGAAAGAGCAGCAGAGGCTTGTTACGCTGTGGATTCGAAGGCGAAGACGCCAAAACGGCCAAGGTGGACAGGCTGTCGATCAGGGTCAGGGAGTAATTGCCCAGCGCATCGTTGAGCTCGAAATGGTCCTCATTCTGGCGGTCTCGCGTCAACGGCCTGCACGACAGAGGGCGTAGCTCATCTTCAGGGAAGGCGTGCTTCATGTAATGTTCATAGCCATGGTAAAAGAGGTCTTCGGTCTCTTTCCTGTTGTCTTTCAGTCAGCCACTGGTTATCTGTCGGTAGCTGATTGCTTGGGGGCGTCGACGCACCGCAGTCCCGCTAGTTGGGACGGATTCAACGCCTGGGCGACAGCGAGATAGAGACCCAGGAGGAGAGTGGCCCGGCAGAGCCATAGTGACGCCGCTGGATGAATGGGTGCTGGCCGAGTCGACAGAGACACTGGCAGTGGGGACCAGGTCAGGCGCATGGCCTTGGGAAGAGCGGCCGCCGGGGTTGAGAATGCAATGAACGCATCTCACAGCATTTGCTGCTGCTGCTCAGTAGGCGATGCCACGAGTGGAGATGGACCTTGATGATACGTGATTGATCTGGATCATTTCGCCTCCCTGAACCGAGGCCAAGGCCGAGGGTTTGAAGCACAAGACCACATTGGTACTCATCATCACCATTGGAGGGAGTCAGTACATTCTTCATTCACTGTGCTATCATCACAGATGAATAGCTCTAAAATTGCTACGGGGTATCACGTCTGAAAACCTACGCAATGAATCGCTCAGATGCTAGAGGCCGTCATCGTCGTCCCGTTCCTCCGCTGCGTGACCCGTGTCACCCAAATCCTAAGCTTCGCTCTCATATGATATTCGCAATCGTCATCCGCGATCGACCAGATTCGGTCGGCTGTGGGGAGGGCGACATAGACGCCAGGCCTGACCCAGCTTGCTCATGGCGCATCCCAGTACTCCTTTGATCAGGGCCGGCCTCCACAGCAGGTACTCCCACCCGGGGCAGTATCGACACGACCCTTTCCTGTTGATGAATCTGCTGCTGGAGCCGCCGTTGTTGAATCTCTTGTAGAAACCTTGCACCACGCTCGAGATTCTCCCAGCCACCCCAATCCTGTTGTTCCTCTTCTGACAATATGCTGTCCCACGAAGGAGGCTGAGTCGGCGCAGGTGAGCTGTGATCACTGTCCTGTGAACCCTGCTTGGGTCGTCCGTGCTTCTGCCGCCTGCTCAGATGTGTTCCGGTTTCGGCATTGCCCCATACCCAGCTGTTCGTCGTTGCTTGCAAATCACCTGAGAGGTAGGCAACAACTTCCTCGTCTTGTTCCAGGTCGACCGCTCCCATCGTTTCAAATTTTTGCACCAGCTTGCGCACGCAAAATGACAGGTGTCGTCCACAGCACACATTAATCGCTTTTGTCCTTCCAATAATCCTCGATGCTCGCAGAATAGTAAAGAATGCCTCATCCAGAGGCCGAAAAAGAAGGAAAAGCATACAGCGCCAAAGGTGGGTACTGAGCAATGTCGTACTGGCCACAATCAGTCGCTCTTCAACCTCGTGTGCAACCGGCCCAGTCATGCATCGGGAGATGATGTGCGCCGTATCCCTGGCGATATTGAAGCATTGCTCAAGGGCTTGCGCTCGCTGCTCTGGCGAACAAGAGGGCGACAAGTTATGGCGGTGCAGCATAAGTCTTGTATTCTGGAAGCTGGCCAGAGGAGAGATAATGCGAGGGTCGAGCGGCGCGGCCGATGCAAGCCGCAGTGCCGAGGGGAAGAGCTGCACACAATCGCTTAGATAGGCCTCGAACCTCGCCAAGGTGTCATTCGTGATGCATAAGGATCGGAAGAGCTTCGCCAATGGTGACAGGAGGCGCGCAACATGAATGTTGGCCAGCAATATTACCGAAGGAGGTGGGTCAGAAGCCACATCGGTGGTGTCAAAAATGCTTCTCTCGTCTGCGAGGATGTCCGGGTATTCTGTGTCGCATTCATCGTCATTGATCAACATTGGCTTGCCTAGTTCCGTGGCCAAGAGTCTGACCACTGTTAGCAGGCGACGCAGCACCGAGTCATAAATAGTCTCTTACCGGTCCCAGACGTAGAATGAATACCAGATACGTTTGCGCATCTCGCCCTCGACATGACTCCATTGGCCTCCTTGAACATGCAGTCCCAGGTCTTGCGCAATGCGGATTGCCGACCCCAACCAGATCCAACTGGCGGATTTCCGATTGACTTCAGCCAGAAAGACACTGGCAAGAAAGGCCACACAGGCGTGCTCTGTTGACATCTCATCTTGCCAAAAGCTGACTATTGACACTGCCCGCGCCAAAAGATCCTGCGCTTCCTGCATTTTGCTTGGATCCCTCGTTGACAGCGCGCCGCAGGCCAGGACCATGAAAAGCAGGGCAGTCCATACAGGCGATGTCGTACTGCTAGATCGATTCTCAGCTACCTCCACATAGTTCTGATAGAAGCCAGGCCAGTGAAGGACTGGATATTGTCTGTGAATGCATTCAAAGTAAAATTTGAGGTAGTGTTCTGCAGTCGCTCGAGGCGGAACGGGAGCCGGCTCCAAGCCTTGAGGAGCGCTCGGTACATGCTGGTGAGACCCAATGACCGGAGGCTTCAACAGTCCTCGCCCAAAGTCGGATATTTGTGCTCGTGCATTTGCCAGGTCTTGAGGTGTTCGAGCCTTCAGCATCCGCCTCGGCGATTTTCCAATAGCTGCAACGTCCGGTACCGCATCTCCGACCAGATCGACGGGGCAGTCGTTGAGTGTATCCATCTTCAGCTCCTTCATCCGCACACGATCGAGTTGTTGTCGCGCTTCCATCAACTGTCTCTCAAGGTCCTGTACCTGTCTGCAGAATGTAAGTGCGATGTTGGTCACTGTACGGTGGAGCATACTTGATTGATGACATTCGCCGATTGGTGTCTTTTGTAAACTGACATCGCACGTTTCGACTCGAGCACTCTGTGCAACTCGAAGTCTCTGTGGCATCGCACTGAGTAGGGTGAGTTAACGCCTCCCCAGAAATGGTTACTTTGCTCCTACCTTCACCTTACGTTCACGACATGCGTCACAGCTCGGATCCTTGCGTCTTTGTCGGTAGGCCCGTTTCGGATTGTGCATCATCATGGCCGACAGTTGAGCGGGTGAGGGCGCACTACTGCCACCGGAGCCGTTTCGCAAAGTCTCTCCAATCATGGCAGAATTCTCCATAGGAGACACGGATCCCAGATCCTGTGGATAGAAAGGAGGCAAGGTCGGTTTATCCATGGCGCTTAATCGAGAAGCAGTCGCATGCTCGAAGGCTGAATGTGGCATGCGGTATGGGGATGCTAGCGTATGCGGCGGTCGCACTGATCCTGATGCTGGCAGTGCACCAGGTTGGCCATGCTGAGCGGATGAATGGCTCTGCATTCCAGCCTTTCAAACACGCGGGCGCAATTGGCCTCAGCTAGACCGGGCCCAGTCCTGAGAAAAGAGTCGTTCGTTGCCGTATAGCCACCCACCACCATGGACCACATCAACTTGATCAGGACAGAAGAGAATATGAGAAACCCTAATCACACACAAAGATACTTGGGCTCATGTCTCAAGGCGTGTCTGTCGGCCAGGACAGTATGGTAGCAAGAGAGAGGGCCCCCCCAGGCGTGTGCTGACGTCGCGACGATACCATGCGTTGCAGGAAATCGCCGAATTTGCCACGAGAAAAATAAATTCGAAGAATCCCTGTCCAGAGAGCGTCTCCAACCCAAACCAGAACTGACCTTGCGGACAAGGAAAAGGAAGCTCGCAATCGAGTCGTCATACAGTCAAAGGACGTAGATTCCAAAATGCACCCGTCTCCTCAATCAGCACCTTATGTCGGCAGGCAAGGTCAAAGGATAAATCATGAAATAAAGTTCTGAATATCACAAGCACTAGGGAGGTCCATGAAACTCGGCTCGTTAAGTTAGTCTCGGCCCGTGGATTTGGAGTAGTGGACCAGTCAACTGTTTATGCCGGCTTAGTTGTTCTTAGCGAGGGCATCCCCAAGCCAGAACCGAGTAGCCCGTGTTGAAACTCTGCACGATGGTGCCGCTTGAACTCAGAGCAGATACGACCCCGAACGGTACTTAGACGGCGTACCCTGGTCGAAAAACAGACGGACGGTACGCGAACCGAGGTCATGGCGAGGGTCTCCATGAGCAAGACACGGAGATCAGTGGGCGGTTCTGTAACCGAACTTGCTCAAAACCGTTCCCCTGTAAGCGGGACAGTCCTGTCTGGAATGCAAGCTAGGACTCCTGGCAACCTCGAGTTGCGATCGTGGGGACTGATTGACGGTTATGACGCAGCCCCTAGAGGCGAGATGTGGACATGGGTAAGATTGTTACTGGATGTCTAGGTTGACGAGACCCGAATGGTGGTAGTTTGTGGGCTTGGAGATATGAGAGCGTTTTGAGATGCGTCGGCAGTTCCCGCAAATTCGATCCATTCCCCATGGATCCCATGCGACGACGCAAGGGAAAAGACTTGGCAAACAATCCACTACAGTTCTCACTAACTATCATAGCAAAGACCTGCGATACCGCTGACATAAAATATAGTGAGATGGAGGCCGAGCTGGATTCGTCCTCTACTCTTGAGTACCGATGAAAGAAACAAAGCTAGAGGCGATGCTAAGTGTGAGGTGTGCCAAAGATGGCGAACCGACGGACCTCCCAGATCCTTGCAAAAAAACATACCCCAAAAGCTACCAGATCCAAATTAGTTCAAGGATAGGGCCGCCAGCCTACCACTCTGGGTGGGAGCTCACCTGCATTGACTGGCCGTTGGGCCATCTTGGCAGTGAACGGTGATAAGACTAAGAGCGCCGATCCATCAGCCCCCAATGATCTTACATCGGAAAAAACATGGCCCACAGCCGTCCCTGCAGCCGCCACTTAATTAGGGTCCACCGGGAGACAAGGGTATTAGTAAGCTTTTGCATCATCAAACCCATTTGCTTCGAGGGTGAAATGATCCACTTGATACCTAGACCAATCGTCATATTGACCGTAATCAAACTAACAGCACAGAGGGCGATCGAAAAATCAATCAGCTCTGTGCGGAAAGAATGATTACTTCATCCCAGAATTAGTCAAGGCGTTTTCTTCCTGGAGGATCAATAGTGCTTATTCGAAGGGAATGATTGTCGCCAATTATGCCTTCTTAACCCGAGTTGGAAAGACTCATTCCTTTCCACATGTTCATCTTTTGTGGGAGAGTATCTAGGCGACGACAGCTGCAAGGATTGATGAGTCGAAAAATATCGGCACACTCTGACTCGGTCCATGCTCAACGCACGTGTCGGCATGTAGCATTTCAGGCAGGGGAGGGGCCCTGAGTGGGCGCGACGACATGGAGACCCTGTTTTGGCCCACAAACGGTTTCCATGTACAGAATTCGGCTTTCGGATCGTTACCTTTTCTGCGCACCCTAACTGCAGGTGCTTTCAGCGGATTGGTACTAAACTTAACTAGTTCGCAGACGTGTTGTAGAGGAGTGAAGGTAATCAAGACAGGCGACAGACAGGTGTTGCATGGTTTGCACTGAGAAGTCTCCCTCTCACATTGCACTTGAGACTGAGTTTGATAATCTTTCGAGTGGCAACAAGGCCAAACCGGATCCACACGTGACGCATAACTCGGTTGGAAATTTGGCTGAAGTCCGCCAGCAACGTGTTTGTGTAGGTGCACAAAAGACTTCATCGCCCGCTCCAAACACGCTTCCAGTCAGCTAGTCCACGAGACGGGTGCAGTTAGTGGGCATTACCGAATTCGGCAATGCACTCCAACTGTAGTGTGATGATGGTCACCACAAGGGCAACTCAGAGCACCCTAGCAGTGCACTCCGAGAACAGCTGCAGACTGGGGTGACAGAGGAGTGGGTGTTTCGTATTTCAGAGTTACAAGGTCCGCTCCCTGTTCGTACTTTGACCCAATCTCTTCCCTCCCCCCAGATCCCAAAAAAACCTAATTTTTGTTGCGAGAGAGTGTTTGAGTGCTAGCACCCTTTCATTTTTGCATCCCCTCCACACTCTCATCATTATTATTGACCTTCAATATCATGATCTCTGCGGAACATTTCCAAAGGCTCTCCAAAAAGTCACGAGCCAGATATTATGTTCTCATCTTCAATGGAGTCAGCTACAACGATTTGCAACAGGGTTTCAATGGTGATGAAAACAAGTGATTTGCGCTATTATTGTCTTGGCACATCTTAAACTGGCCCAGTGCCGCCCCATCTGACAAGCTGCAGTAAGCTAGTCATTGTAAAATGCACCACTCGGAAAATGCACCACTTTCTCCTCCATCTTTCTTCTTTCTTCACCCCATTATCACCACTCTATCATCACAATGCCGCAGACAGATGAACAGACTATCCAGCAAGCTCTCGCTGGTGATCATTCTCGCGTTTTCCCCTCCTATCGCGATGCAGGTCAAGCCTACAATGTCCCTCATACGACACTTGGTTGATGTGACAAGGGCAAGACTAGGACGCGTTCTGACCCTCACAACAGTCAAAAACTACTCCCTAAGACACTCAAGAGACTCTTAGTAGACTGGATCCTATATTTCGAGACGTGTAGACACCCTGCTACCCACTCCCAGATCTGCGAATTTGTCCTCCCGCTGCAGTTAATGAATAAACCCAGTCATCGGAAAAGATTGGGTCTCACGAGCTATTCGCTGTCATGATGACCTTGCAACAACGATAGGACGAAACACTGATATACAGCGTTCCAATTATGCTAATGAGAAAGCTCTATAACCTTGGTTCTCTCGCATTGATGTTCTGATAACCAATCTCTATAATTGTGATTAGACAGGAATTGCTCTTGGTGTCTGTACTGATCTTAGGGTTGTGGGTAGTTCATCAGTCTCCAAGACACAAGCTAAACAACATGGAAATGGCGAATGGGTCTCTATTGTTGAGTATATCTCGGCATCTGGTTCAAGCTGCATCCCTTGGTTACTTTCAAAGCAAAAAGTACTCTTCGATCCAGCTAGTTTCCTACAGATTGTCCTGATTTTCTATATCCCTACCCAGAAAATAGTCGGACTGACGTCTCCGAGGCCAGGCAGACCACAGTGGAGGCTGGGCTAGAGGATAGCCCACCAGACGATTAGTATGATAGGCTGTGCAAGGCAAAGTGCCTCTAGTGTCGTTGTCGTGGAATACGCAGACAGGCAGGCAGATTGCTGCCTTGCGAGACTAGTGAGACAAGTATACGATGAGAGTAGGATAATCGGGCGGCTCTCTGTCATGAACGACACACATATATAGGAACACCTGAATCTTGCCTGACATTGGCAAGATTCCCCGTGTTTTTAGGGCTTTGGGGTTCCCTAGCCTACTGGAGTTCCAGACCTGACACTCCGAGCTTTTGAGTCTCTTTCTCTCTCTTGAAACAGTCAATCGACATACGGAATCCGGAACAGAGAGCTCTCTCTCTCATCCTCTCCTTGCTTTCCTCTAGAGATCCCTAACATCTTGCTTCTTTCTTATTTGTCAAGAGCAAATACTGTTAATGGATTACTGATCTTGGAGGATTCAATGATATAGCCCTAATCAAGAAGATACAATCTGTCCAAGAATACAAACAAGCTCACAACATAGGTCTCTCAACAAAGCGCTCCGCTAGCTTGAACGGGCTTAGGCCAGAACAAAACACGTGACGTCCAGAACAGGAAACTAGTGCACTGGCGGTCTGTCGCACTGGTGCTTCAGGTATCAGAGCAGCAGTGTAACTACGCAAAAGGATTGCCTTCTTGGAACAGTTGCTACTTCTATAGAGAAGCTACTGCCTCGTCCATGGACCAGCGTAGTCAACTTTGTTAGAGAACTCGCATCAAGATAGTACCGACTGTACTACGTTACCCTGCATACTTGACACTAGTATACCTCATACTTCTTCCTCCCCAGTGCTAAACCCTCTGGTTCGTGGACCTGTGAAGCGAATCATAAGACTCTTGCATGTCTATAGTTGGGTCACATTCGTACAGAGGCCTTGATAAACAAGCGAGATGACTTGAATCAAGATTCAGAAACCACACTTGCAGTATCTTCCGGAACTACTGTAAATTACTAAGTACAAGAGACTTGATTCATTGTTATCACTGTATCGGTAGTGTTTTGACATGAGCGGAGAGGTACGGCACAAGGGCCTTTGCAGAGCTTTTGAAGCAGGGTCTCATCTCAGAATCTGCCACAATTGCGTGGAAGCCACTGTAAGCAGCAGAGTGTTTCATACATCCATATAGAGGAAATGCAAATACAGAGCTACATAAGCCACCTAGTAGTTAACCTATCTGTCAATGGGTTGGTTGTCTTCGAATGCATGTTGAGCCCGAATCAATAAGTAGAAGCGCCAAGAGAGATGATGTATCAACATAATCGCGTGTCTCACAGCACCTTTACCACACTGCATTAACCTCTTCGAGTCAAAAAACTGTATGAGCTGTATGCCTCCCTGGCAAGTCAAACGCGACTTAAAGGAATTCTGCACAACCCCTAGTACTAGACTACCACACAATGCTGAACTTGAATACTTCGCAGCCTCCATGTCAGACAATAGATAGGTCCGAAACCGCAGTGCTCTGATCGATATATTTTGTCTACTGGAGTTAGTGAGACTCCTGCTTGATATCCTCGCAGCTCGTATTCTCCTGCGATATCGGCGATAGACCCTAGGCCAAGCAATCTGATCGTCGTCGCGCTATAGACGACTATTGTCTCACGATCACATACGATCAGGTCACCATGTGCGATCGGCGCAGATAAGGGTCACGTGCTGAGATGGTCTTGGCATGGTGTCTGACACTCCCCGTCCACACACTATTCCACTATGTTACCTAATAAGTGGATCGACCTTAGTTTACGGAAATTAGACTTTCCGCCGGTCGCCCCTAACTCGATCAGGTATATGGCTTTTATTTTTTTTCACCTTGCCGGGGGCCGGGGCCTGGATGCGCGGGAGAGAAAAGTGTTACAAAATCCCGAGATAATGCCGTTTGCCAAACAAAGCAACAACAGCGGCATAAAACTGACTAAACTAAAATTTACCGGTCAGCCGAGGAAGGGGAAAAGCCAAGCGTAGCTGCCTAATCGGGTTAGATGCCGTTCTCTGCGCTACGAGGTGAGCGAGCGGCGATGGCCTGCCGAAGTGTTAACCCTCGCAAAAGTTTACAGCCGATCACGTGTTCGGCAGGCCTCGTTTCGGTTTTTGAAACTCTAATTAAAAGCTCTTTTCCAACACTTCCCATGTCATGCCTCACTTTTTCTGGAACCAGCTCACACCACACCCGAAATAACCAGATCATCGATATATAATAACAATTTTTCATACGACTCGTACTAAAATCGCTTCAGCAATTGTCTATCGAGCCCGGGATCATACACTTCTGCTCGCTCCAGTCTCCCAGAGACTCTTAATTTACATGCCTATTTTGCAGCTGCTTCAAAGCACATTTTGCGCATCTTACATGCCTTCAAATCAGCTGCCTCCATTACTCTTCTTGCCCTCTCTAACTCATTATCCTCCTTTTGTATAACTATTCCACGTCCCTTAGACACCGTCAGTACTCCCCCTGATTAGAGTACATGATTCTTCATTACTATACACTGTTTTGCAGTTTACTCGGCGAGTTTAGTCCTCCCTCGATCATGTTTTGTCTGTACAAGCTCTGATGCCAAGGATAGTTGACCCTCTGATAAAATGATCCAAATCGGTCATAAAACCAGGGTCGAGGTCTTCATCCTCTTGGAGCACAGTCTTTAGACTCCTGGCTACCTGGGATGTTTAATGTAGAGTCACTGGAGTACTAAATGGTGAAGAAGTTTCGCCTTCTGAAGGGGGGTAAAGTATTCTTTGAGGTTTATGGGCTTCTAGCCTTTTGAACTAGTTGTAGATTTGATTGCTAGATCAGTCTCACAGATACTCAGTACCATTGAGCTATATGGCAATATCTAGAAAGAGTCAGGAATGCAGGGATATGAGCATTACAGTACCAGACCCCCTATTCTCAGGGATGCCAAAGCAGTGAGCTCACTGGTGTTTGGTTATGATGAGCTGGTTCTTGCCTACACCAATCCTGAAGCCAGGCTTATCTATATCCCAAATATACCTTCATCTTGGATGACTGTTTGAAGGCTTTAGAAATAGGTATTGATGCATTACAGATCCTCAGAGGTCTAGTGATGAGAGTTCTGCTTCTTTTGAAGCCTCCTATGATAGCCACAGTGTTGAAGAAAACAAGTAGTCTATCTCTGACCAGCAGTAGGGGGGTTCTCCTTCGTTTAGCTATACTATTCACATAAAATTGTGTTTGCAGCATCAGTCATGATTTCGGTGTGTACTGCACCCTCTCGGCAGTACCAGAGCCGGCCGCATGGAACGCCAAATTCTCGCGCGACGGCAGCGAATCTGGCGTCTAGAGATTGATCAAGGTATCGAAGAGCATCTTGAATAATAATACATGACACTATTTTCATGAGTAAAGATACGATGAGTAAGCGCGATTTGTGCTCGACTCGTTTGGAAAATGGCTACCGGTATTTCGGTGATCTGCTTATTTCGGTATCTGGCACCCTGCGAAGCTGGTCCGACCTCTGGCGAGTTCCAGAAAAGTGGAGCGTAGCATGGGTAGGAGATTCTGGACCGTATTCTTCCTGAGGGGGGACCCTGGTCCCCAAATTCCGCGACTTCAAATGTTCCTGTAACTAGTTACCGTACAGTACTGCTCAAATCTTCTGTTGATTTGACTTTTTTTGGCACTTTATTAATGTACAAGGTACTTCCTGGGCCCGCTTCAGGACATTGGGCTCCATCTAACCAACTTTTGATCTCGCTAATACAGGAGTAGGGTCGGACGACAGCTGAAACACCAATTTGATGGGTACTGCACAGGACGGTACTGTATGTATACAGATTGAAAGTCTAGGCGCGAATGGGGTATCTTGGGAATGAAGGGGGGAGGAAGCGGAGGAAGTGGAGAGCTGAATATGACGGCCACAAAAGCAAAAGATTGCATGCACCACGTATCCTGGACTTGAAGTCGGTGAGCCCACAAGCACACTGCGTCGCCTCCTCTTATTCTACTGAAGGCAGAGGTACACAGTTCCAAGCCGAAGAGAAGGAATACACAGAATGTAGTCGTTTTGCTTCTCACCTATATAACTGCGTTATTATAGCGAATGACTTTGATCCAATGGACTTTGGCAGTCCTGAGTACTGTATATATTGGAGCTGGCCAAGGGGGGTAATTCAATTCGGTTGGTGTGTGCTAGCGAGTCAAGCAAAACATCACTCTGGTATCAAAATCTCCAGTAACAGGCATTTTCTTGTTATTAGAAATGTCCCTAGTGGGGTATGCTATAATACTCAGAGAAGATATGAAGAATCTACAGTACCATAATGGGTCCGCGTCAAATAACCATTTTGAGATTTAACTTTTGCAAGGGAAGGGTCCGATCAGTGTTTCAACTTTCAAGCGTCATGCGCACGAGGCTGAGTGGAGATGATTCGTTTCTTCATCGATATAACAAGGTACTCCCTCGTTCTCAGCTCAGACCTGGACTTTTAGCAGGTTCTCTAGCGACTCCTGGATCACAGAGCTTGCAGTTTTCTTCGGATACTAAGAGGAGACTCTGAGCAGCCACTTCCCATTCCATGAACACTCACCTTGGCGAACCAGGATTGCAATCCCCAATCAAGCCAAGAAGCAATAGGAATACGGTTCCAGTGTTCCCAGAACTTCATGACTTGGCGTTTGGCGTAAGGTTGTCATCTGGTAGTTCTATCTTGGAATCTCGCGAAAACAAAGGGATCCATGTTACATAATTCGGAATTGGATCCTTGACATGGATGGATACGCTCCCCTTGTGGGCCCGTGGTTGAAACCGGCACGGTGCCGGTAAGTGTTCGACCGATGCGGCAGTGGCAGTGGTTGTAGCGAGCCAAGATATTTTGTCCTCTATCTCGTTCTGAATGGGGAGTGTTTGAGAAGTGTCATTGTGACTGTGACCGCAGGATCATTATGGTCGATTTGAGGGTGATGTCGTTCCTTTGCCAGTGTTAACTATACCGCTCCTTCCCTCAGTGTCTTCATACCGCTCATCAGAGCCTTGTAGAACTTGGCCTCCTCGAGGCTCTCCAAGATGTCCTCGCGAGCGGTATGCCTAGTCTCCTTCCTGGGCACGGCATGCAAGACGTCGTCAGGGCACCATCGCCTGACCATCTCCTTGCACGCGCTCACGTCGAAGAGTCGATAGTGGAGATAATCGAGGACGGGATACCAGGGTGGTCGGGCGAGGAACATCCTATCGGCGTGAATGGAATTGCCAGCCAGCAAGGCAGTTTTTGGTCGAGGAACGTGGGCCTTGATGTAGGCGAGAAGCTCGATAGCGGCAGTGTCGGCTGTCGTGTTGGAGGCGAGACACTGCTGAGTGAGGCCTGAGGCGCCGTGGTGTTGCACACACCAAGGTGACATGGAAGAGAGTTGAGACTGAGTGTGATGGATGACGCAGTGGTAACCTTGTGGTTCAACCAGGTCGAGTTTGGCGGTGGTGATGAAGCAAGAGAGGGAGATGATGGTATCCGTGGTGTGCTCGAGGCCGGTCATCTAGCAATGCCAAGTATATGCGTTAGATGGGTATTGGTCGGCCTAGCTTAGTGACCGTCATGAGTACGCACTCACCTCACAATCGATCCACACTAGGGGATCATCTGACCGTGTCAGTGCCATACTATACGTCGGCTCGTATGTAGTAGAGGAATGCTTTTCCTGCACAATGTAAATGCGAATTGGGAAGCGCGAAGCCGACAGTGATGGGTGAAAGCGTCAATATTTTGGGTTGGAGATCCGAGCATTAATTATGTCGGACAGAAACATAGCTCTGGAAGACAGACATCAGCCCTACTCTAAACTCGACGAATTCGCGCTTTGAGACCAGAAAATGATGGAGCGAGCGAAGAATACGGATGTGCAGTTGGTGTCAATAAAAATGATTAACCGATCACATTCGCCTCATGTAGATTGAAGCAGGCAGCCATGTGTCAAAATCATCCATGCTCTCTGGCATCATGATGCCTTGGTCGTTCGTGAGGGACCTTGTCCATGCGTCTGAAGCCACTTGCCCTTGGTAGGGTATCAACATGTCCATTCGATCACAGGAGTTGGTCATGGTCCCCTTTCTTATTTGGAGGGAACACTGCATGTACCTTCTAGCTGCACACTTGCCTATGTGCAGACTGCTGCCGTCCCCTGGGCCGACCAGCTTCAGGCTTCCAACAAGCTATGTAACATGAAGACAAGGAGAATCAACGTGAGTGATTCGCCAAATGTTGGCCAAGTAGTGAGGTGAAAGTGTCAGAGCTCAGAGTCATCATCGGTTGGGTCGACGCGCTTAGTGTTGAGCGAGCCACCGAATTGGAGGCCTGAAGCAGCAGGCTTGAGGTCTGGGCTAGAACCGAGGACTTGGCCAATGCCGGCGGCCAGTCCACGCTGCAAACGGCGCTTGAAATCATCGTCAAAATCGCCCATGCTAGATCGCTGCTTCTTCAAGGGGCTGCCAAGCATGAAATCGTCCTCGTTCTTAATCTCAGTCGAAGGCGGAGGCGGCGCCACTTCAAGAGCGGGCCCGTATGTACCGTTATTATTGATGTTGGGTGTCGAGGCAGCCGATGGAGAGCCAGAGCCAGAGCCAGATTTGGACGTCTTGCGAGGCTCAGTGCTGCCGTTGCTGGTCAGGGGCTCGGCCGAGTGCTGTCTCTTGAGCTGGTAATATCTTAGTCCATGCCTGAAACGCAACGGGGACGGCCCACGTACCTTGATCTTGCGGATGCCTTCAGCTACTTGGCCTGTTCTCTCGGCATCCTCGGGCGACAGCAAGCTTGAATCCTTGGCCGTCTCGGCCTCATTGGCGTCTTCCATCTTGCCCAGAATATCAGCATCGTTGTCGTCGGTATCCGACTCCATGTCATCGTCCTCCCTCTTGCCTTTGGGTGGCTGCGCGTCGCGGAAGCTGGAGAAGCCGGCGGTACCATGCTTCTTCAAAGGAGCGAGCTTGGGGATCTCAGCGATCAGGCTTCGACGCTTGGAGTTGGGAACAGCCTTGTCGGACTTGGGCTGCAAAATGCCCATCTTCTGGAGCTGGCGCTCGCCGCGATAGAAAAACGTAAAGACCGCGTAGGGTTTGTCAGTGGGGTCGATGCCAGTAACGGTCTGGGTCGAGATAGTTTTGGGATCGAGAGTCTTGGGCTTGGCAAAGCTGGTGGTGTGGTCGATATCTGCCTTGCTCTCGCCGTTGGTATGGCCATTCTGGCTGCTCTCTTCGTCGTCGTCGTGTGCGCCGAACTGTGGAGAGTACTCGCCCCGCTTGATCTCGCCCGACGCTAGCACGCGGAACAGGGCGACTTTGATCTGGCCAGCCGCTTCGGGGATGGGGTCGTCGTCCTCTGAACTCACCGAGTCGTCGAGGGAGGAATCGACTTCCTCGTCCTCATCCTCGTCCGAGAGATTCTCGAGCTCGCCATCTGGGCCGTACTTCATCGTGTTTTTCCGCCGCGGCGCTTTGGTGGCCGATGTCGCTTCATCGTCGCTGGCCGTCGTTTCCTTGCGTTTCCGCCGCCGCTTGTCGAGCTTCTGTCTCCGCCTCTGGATCGTGGCCGCGGCGTCCTTGCCCTCAAGATCCAGGCCATTCAGCCATCGCTCTAGGCCGACCTCGCGGAAGAGGAACTCGCGCTCTGCCAGTCCACCACCTTCGGAATCGGGTACCCCAACCCAGCGCGAGTTAACCCAGGTCTCCTCGCCTTTGCGCAGGAGCGTTGCTACCTCTTCCTTGGCGCGGCCGTCGAAATATATGTAGGCCGCAATCGTCTCGTTCGGCGATGTGGTCAGGGGGACGTAGGGGCCAATGGTGCCCACCGATCTGTGGTCGTCGCCGTGGCCGGGCAGACCGCCCACTACGCGCGGCCGAGGGTTTGGGTTCTGGGCGGTCTTCTTCGGGGTGGAGTAGGGCACGTCTTGGCCGGGTGTGAGCAGGGTAATGCTGATGGCAAAAGTCGACGGCTCGGGCTTGTTCGATGTCGAATTGGGCGGAATCGTCGGTGGAGGGACAGGAATATAGGTGCTGATTCGCGAAAGTCGGGACGCCTTCTGGACGGCGTGCTCGGGCAGAGGCCCGTTAGGGGTGTGGATAGAGACTGCGAGGCCTTTGAAGCACGGCATCTTACCGGGTCTGCTCGCCACCAGCCGTGATGATGCTTGGATTGGCAGGGAGGAGCGACAGGAGCGTGCAGCGGAAGCGGAAGCGGAAGCGGTAGGGGTAGTGGCAGTGGCAGTGGCAGTGGCAGTGGCAGTGGCAAGAGTGAGGAGCAGTTGCAGGAGCAGACGCGGCACCAGCAGGAGCCTAACAAGCGATGGAGTACCTGGTGGTGTTGGGATCGAAGTCGAACTCGCGGCTGCGGTCCTCTAAGGGCTCAAGCGCAGGCCCAGGCGCGCACCACAGCGCAGGTGTTAAGCCAAGTGCCCGCTTACAGGGGCAAAGGGCCTGGGACGGGAAGGTCCGAGGGTGCAGTCTTTAATGGAGGGCTTTCTAAAGGAATAAATTCTTAGAGTAGAGGGCGCAGTTGGCTGATGACCAAGGTAAGCAGTCCAGAGAGTGTCTGGATGTCAGAACGGAGGTAGAGGAGAGGCTGAGGAACAGCCAGGTGAGCTCACGCTGTGGTTGCGGTCCAGCGGGAAGTTTAGGCCCCGGCGGGGGGGTGCCAACCCCCGGGACTTAGTGCTGTGCTAGGCGCCGCGATGGAGGGCGGCCACCTGTGAAAGGTAGGATGCCCGGAGCCTAATCCACTGATGCTCAGCAACCGCTCATGCGGTCAATATTAGTCGTAGCACACCACACTGTGCCGCAAACTGTGCCACACGTACGTCCACCACCCGTGGCATCGATGAGAAGCTTCTGTCTCGGGCTTCGGCGCTGCGAGTCACCAACTCTCAGTTAAGTTGTAGGACTTATTAAGTTCGCGTCATACGTGGTGTCAAGTCTGCCAAGCCGATCCTCTGTGCCACCACACATGTTCTCTATCTAATTAGCACCGTGACGGCCGCTCCGTCTGATCATCTTCCCAGCTCCGAGTCATTTGCTAATACCTCTCAAGCAACCACTTTGCGCACGCCAACCTTCAACCCGGCCCAACCGTAGCACAAACTCTTGGCCATGTTTGATCGTGTTGCGATCTCGCTCCGCTCTCTTCCTGCCACAATCTCGTTCGGTCCTCTGAATACTCGCCATGTCTCTGTTTGCATGTGCCCACTGACCATGCCAATTATGCTATCATGCTCTGCCTGTCTCGTCCCGCTCATGTCAGAGTCACTTTGCATCGCTACTCCTCCTGAGTTGCCGGTAGGATTGTCCATCTGTGTCGGAGACTGCTCAGATGCTGCACCAGCCAGGCCAACCTTGTCCGGATCCATGCCCATCATCTGAGCACGTATCCTATCTGCATAGCCCGGTTCAAGCCACTCCACACGCTTCTGTACGCGTGATATCCGTCTCTTCTCCTCGAGATGGCGCCACCAATACCATGCTCCCAACGCCAAGGCTGCCACGAGGCTGAGGGCGATGGGCACAGCAATTGCCACTCCTTTACTAAATGATGAAGCCAAGTGCGACTCCGGACGCGATGAGTTTGTTGGGCGTGCAGCTGGAGTCGAGTTGTGTGCTGCAGCCTGCGCCGCCGCCGCCGCCGTCGTCGTCGTGGCCCCAGTCTGCATCGTGGACAAGGTGGACGAGTGTGAATTCTGGCTGGTCGTCCAAGCCTCCACCGTTGAAGGGCTCGTGTCCCAAGTAACTGAGGATGATGCTACTGCGTCATCTCCACCACCTAGGCTAGTGGACAAAGTTGCAGCAGGTTCTTGTTCGCTCGTTGTTTGCACCACACCCAATGGTATGAGAACAGACGTACCTACCGGAGACGATCCATAGTTTGCATTGCTGGAGGCCACTGCTGTCTTTGTGTTAGTAAGATTGCCGAAAAAAAAGGAAACTTCTTCGAACCGGTCTCGCTAGACATATCGGCCCCTGCTCCATCGCTGCTTACTGAAGGCGGAGGAATCGGGGCGACTTGCCAAGTTGAAGAACCTACTATCCATGACAATTAATTAGTCTTGGTCTTCCAGCCGTATTTAGTCCTGGGAATTAGCAACATGGGCAGACGTAACAGCAACAAGGGGTCTAGATATGTCATACTGCCATCTGGGAGTTGCGTGGTCGAGGGTCAGGAATTGATAGCAGGAGGCCAGTCGAATCCAAGAGGCCCCCTAGTCGCTAGTATAGGAACTACGACTAAGGTTGAGGCTCCCTGAGGGCTGGTAACCAATGTTGTCTGGACTGTCGTGTTCTTGCCGAGTAGGCTGGGACAGCCAGTTGTCATAGTTGAGTAGACTGCAAAGGTAGTGTCGATGGTGACAGTTCGCACTATCCGGCTAGGAGATATCGCCCATGGGTCGGGAATCTCGCAGCCATAGGCCTGTGTTGACCACGCCGCAGCCTGAACAGGTCCGTTGTTCATTGCATCCCAGGTTGTGCCAGGAGCCATCTTGGATATCCATTCGGCCCCGCAGTTGTCTGTCGCCGTCGCCGTCGCCGTCGTTGTTGGTGTTACCTCAGTGCTACTCACAGAGCGGAGATCCAACCCCAGTGGTGCCACTGTCAATAGGCAAAGAAATAGAGATCTTACCTATTGTTACAGTCGCGCCCGAGCCGGTGTTTTCCGCTCCTTCACTATTCACACCTGCTGTTCTGGACGACACTTTGACTATTGTAGTCGATGGGTCGAACTCCGTAGTCAAACGAAAGGTCACAGATGTCACTGTTTGGTCTGCTCCTCCCGGCACCGTTTGAGATGCCGTGTTCTTGTCCCAGCTTCCTTCTTCGCCCTGGCTAGTACACGCAATGAGATCTCGTTCTGCAAGGCTTTCGGTGATAAGGATGTCCACGCAAGAGTACAGTGTTGGAGTCGATGATGGAAACGGATGATCCATTTCTGACACGGAAGGCTCGGGAGTCGTGGCAATAGTGAGGCTTGTGGTATTTCGGACGGGTGAGTGATAGGTTGGGTAAGAGGACCTAGAGACCCCTTCGCCCAGTGTTGGCTCCGCTAGATCAGAGAGTGAACTAGTCAAAGAATTCACTCTGCCGTCAGTGACCTCCCACGATTGACCTGCCATCCCGGGACGAATCTTGTGTTCGTATGGCGTAGTTGTGATGTGGGCTGTAGTAAGTGAATCAGTGGATAGACAGCTCTAGTCGTCTAAGATCAGAGCTTTTAAGCGGCCAGAATGCAATTATGTCAGCAGTCGAGTTCGTTCCAAACGATTAGACCGAGCATTTATTAGAAAATCAAGTCAATGGTGACTGTACCAGGGCCACCCTTCACAAGAAAAGATCCAAAGACTAGTGGGGGAGCTCAGTATTGATGAGCTGAGTAATTGTTTTGATTTGAGAATGAAACATACTGAGCCGGCAGTCCTAGTGGGGCCAGCGAATGTATAAAGACGCAGCATATAGGCAGGCTGCTATAGTCCTGTTAACAAATACATCTGACCTTGGTGAAACGGTATTTTTACTTAAGACAGGGGAAAGCATAACAATGAATATGTGCAGTGGATGACATGACGACATGTCTCTGAAGACCGTGTTGCTTTACTTACTTGGCCTTCGCCTTAGATAGTCGTACGATTGATACCTTGATCAAATGTCGAGAATAAGAAAGTTATTAGATTATGAAGCTTAAGTTGCAACCCTGTTATCTGTTGCTTCGTGTCTCTCCGGAATCACCACTAACAAACATACTTATTGTGTCAGCGGGAACAGGTCAAAGATGACGGGACGGCATACCGGAATGAAAAGGTAAGGCACTTGTCTCTCGTACTCCTCCCATGCTTTGCCATATTTCTTCCGACATCGTTCGATGTCTCTCATGACCCGATGGATAATCATTGTGGTGAAAAAGACTGGATAGAACCACGGAAATGGCGAGCTGAACCCGGTGACGGCACCCCAAGATATAGCAAAAAACAGATCACAGGAATAATGAATCTTGCGTGCATAGCGG
Organism: Chaetothyriales sp. CBS 134916; assembly: GCA_003709845.1. Taxonomy (NCBI): domain Eukaryota; kingdom Fungi; phylum Ascomycota; class Eurotiomycetes; order Chaetothyriales; family Domatiomycetaceae; genus Domatiomyces; species Domatiomyces globalis. Next base: position 115,794 of record QQXO01000011.1, on the reverse strand, counting down.
TCTGTGTATAGTCAGTAGTCAACAACCCAAGTGAGTGGAGGGCAACTTACACCAGCCATCGGCAAGGATGGTCAATCCATCTTCCGTTCGAATCACATTTGGATTCTTCACGGTCTGCCAGGGCAACTGCGGGAAAGTTTTTCTCTCCACATTCAGATTTCCCGATTCTTGGGCTCGGAACCGATTCTTTTGGCTGTTGGTTGTATCCCACACCCAATAGACAAAAAGGTATGCCACGTATAATACTCCAAGCGCATACTTGTTCCACGCGTAAGTACTCGGATGGTGATTCGCCAGGTAAAGGGTGCAATGGCAATAGCTGAGGGGCACCCCTGCCAAGTTCCAGAAAATCAGCATGAACCCCCATTTTTCGTAGTACATGTCCCAGGTTGGCACAATCAATTCCTCGCCTTTACTGCATGCATTGGCATAGAGGAAATGTGCTAAGAGCAACAGTCCCACCTCTCCGGACACATAGCCGTATCGCTCATACTGTCTGGCTGCCGTGCCCAATGTGGTCAAAAATAAAATGTACCAGGGTAGCCGGACTTCGAAAAACATCTTGAAATCAAGAATGCCAAATAGGCGAGGGTTGAGCTCAGCTCCCATGAAGAAGTCGTAGAGCAGGTATCCTGTCATGCGGTGCTGCTTTCCACGGTATATGGCAGAAACGTATGCGACAATCGACACCACAAAGCCCGAGATGATGGCAACGGACAGAATAGGCCCAAATTCGTCGACGATCGTGTAGAGCTTGAAGATACCGGTGACATGTAAGACAATGGCCAAAACGATGGTCGACCACCACGACCACACTGCCGAACAGTAGTAATTGAGTTGCTTGCCGCCTTCATGGGGAAGTGGCTTGCCCTTGGTCCAGATCCCGGGCAGAAGACAGTAACATGCGCCTTCGAAAAGGAGGAAACCCCAGTACATCGTCCATGCCTTGAGTGATGGATAGGCACCGTTGTACATCATGCTCCTCAGTCCATGAAAGAAGTCAGTCCAAGACTCATCCTCTCGTGGCCAGGGCACTTTCCCGTTGTAGTAGGTAGCTCCGATCCACATATAGTACATCAACAAAGGAAAGCCAATCATCAGGGCTGTGACACCCGCTGACCCTCCAAATTCGATCTGCGGAGATCTGTCCCCTGTCGAGTCGAGAGAGCCAAGCTTAGAACTGGCACGTTTGTCCTGGTCCCTCGCGTGCGCATTCGGATGTGCATACCCATTTGCGTAGGCGGACCCATTTGTACTGTCCTTGACACCCTCTTTCTCGTCGTCACTCGTCATGCGTGGCGGCTTCTTCGCATCTATAGAAAGTGTGGCCGGTAAGCCGTCCTTTGTAGCAGCGGAAGATTCATACACGTAGGAATCGGTGATCTTGGACACAACTGACTTTCTTGAACGCCGTCGGCCTAACGCACCAGGTGTCTCTACATATCCCACGTGTTGTGTCTTTCTGTTTTATGTTAATTAAAGCGCTTCCTCTTGTGCACTAGAACATACTTGGGCGTTTTACCAGCCTGGGTTCGGGTTACTGTCATAGCAAAAAGAAATTAAAGACAAAAAGGAAAGAGCGACTGAGTATAGATAAAGAGTGGTGGTTGGGTAGAATACAAACCCGTGAAGACTAAGGATTGCTTTGTAGGTGCACATCAACAACCTAAGCAAACTTGCCAAGCCTATCTTCCTAGGTCTCAAACCCAGTCTCCTACCTGTCATTACATCATTAACTTACCTCCAGTCGTTTTGTGATGGAAGCACCACTAGGCTTTCCAGACATCACATTTTCGACCGGCTTCCGAGAATTGCTCATGGCACTTTGACTTACAGGACTCTCGCGAGCTCGGCGTCGACTAAAAGTTTCCAAGATCCATTGACCTGCTCACGTGGCCAGGCTATCTGTCTCCTGCCTTGATCAGCCAAATCACCTTGGGATCTCAGCTGAAGTCCTGAGTTCGTGACAAAACTGTCACTGTCGGTATATAAGGTCCTGTTTTAGATTGCACTAGTGACGTAAAAGGACTGCACTTCTTTTGTGATGTGCTTAAGTATCTCAATTTGTGACATAAAGTGAGCAGATTCCTCACTGAAAGCACTTGCAACAAAAAGGCTGAGGATGTACAGGTCAGAGCAGCTCAATACAATGGACTCTGCTGTTACAGTACAGCAAAAGACAAGTTCACTGATCCTTCGGTACGCCGATCTCTTATTTCCCGTAACATGTTGATTCGTCACTGAGGAGAATGAGCAGGTTGAAACAGAAACGGCTCGGCGCGAGGCGGAGATCTTGGTGCAACTGCGGAAGGCTCTTAAGGGCCACAACTTGCGATCATCGTCGGTGCAGGGGTAACACCGAATGCAACAGCTGACACGTCGGGACAGCCGCTATCGCGTCTCCGCTGGACTGGACTGGTCCGGAATGGGCTGGACCATCTCGTTGAATGTCGATGCGTCGATCGGACAAATCGACGAACAAATCGGGCATATGACGCCCTCGAGGACCCCGATATCGATAGTATCCTCGACGCTGCCAACATATTGAGCAGCCAGTTAACACAACACAACCAATTGCCTAGCTGGCTACATTCGGTGTTTGAAGACCTGTATAATGAAGTGAGATATCCCGCCATACTTGAGCCGTTAAAGAAATTATTTGAGAAAGGTGCCATGATTCTTACAACCAATTATGACGACATTCTAGAAAGATATTTCGGAACCGGACACATAGGTCGGTCTAGGGAGGAAGATATCTTCAAATTTCGGAGCGGCGATCTAAGTGGAGCCTTCCATATACATGGGAGTTACCGGGATCCCCAGAAGATTGTCTTAGACACAACGAACTATTATCAGGTCACACGTTCTGATAACCCTACGCAAGATATGCTCAGAGCCTTTCTCAACGACAGGACATTGCTCTTCATCGGATGCGGGTCGGGCTTGGAAGACCCCAACTTCGAAGCACTACTGAAATGGGCGACTGACAGTCAAAAACACCTTCCCAACAGGCATTGCCTATTGGTTCGACGGGGAGATACTCCGAGTCACAAGCCACTCTTACGCGTCCCGTACGGGGAGGACTATGACGATCTAGCCTCCTATCTCAGTCACTTGTTGGATACTCCCCAGGTTCTCCGACTGCAAGTGTTTCAAAGCAAACAACTGTGCAGATGGTCCGGAAATTGACTCACCAAGACAATAGGATAGGGATACATGCCTTTCCTTCAGACTTGACCGCAGCCATGGTAATGTTAGATGAACTTGATGGAATGAAGGATAAGTTGGAGAGCCTCCAGTCGAGCTTGCATGAGTACTCGGATGTGGGCCGTGAGGGAATGCTAGAGTGGCTTAACGCTATCTTCACTGACGACGAATGGGAAAAGGCTGTGAGTTTACGAACACCAGAAACTTGCCAGTGGATCTCACAGCGGCAATGTTTTCAGGACTGGACGTCATCAGCCACAGGAACCAGTGCAATGAAACTGCTTTGGATTCATGGTCCCCCAGGCTTTGGCAAGACTGTCTTGTGCGCAAGTATCGTAGAGAATCTGAAGAAAGAAAACCGTTCCCGCGTCGGATACTTCTTTTGCGTTTCAGATGATGAAGCGAAGCGGCAACCGCTGGCTATTGTCCGTTCTTGGGTTGCCCAGGTGGTGAATCAAAATCAAGAAGCTCTTGAGGCTGCACGAGAAGTCTATCATGGAAAAGAAGGCGCCGGGCAACAGCATCAGATGTATGGCAGCTTTTTGGAAAGGTCTGTCAACGAATACCGAATAGCTTTTTCGTCGCTGATGGGTTTGATGAATGCTCCAAGGTCGATCAGACTACGAAGGCCCCGTCAATGAATGAGGCTCAGTGTTTCCTTGAAAAACTTTCCGATATGGGCAAGGAGACGCCAAGCTACATACTCTTTTGTCAGTCGAGAAGATGCTGACTTGCGACTGTAATTCCATAAACTGGCAGAATCGTCTTCAGACACATTCATCGAGTATGAAATCTCAGCTTCAGATACGCGAGATGATGTCAGACCCTTCTCGGTCAGCATCGTTGCGAAGAACCTTCCGAAGAAAGACAGTATACTGACTGTGAGATGAGCTGACAGAACAGGCATCTAGCCGATGTCAAGGCAGGTTTTGTTGTTACGACTGCTCGGAAATCGGCTGAGTTCAGACAAGAACGCAAAACAGTTGCGCAAGATAGTCAGCGAGATGTCGACTGGAACTGAGAAATGCTATGAGAGCGACCTAAAGCGCATTTTGAACTTGGGCGACGAAACAGATCGTGCTGTTGCCATACTGCGGTGAACTCTTTTTCCTCGGAGACCGCTGACAGTACGAGAACTTACGGAGGCCTCATCGTCGAAATTGACGATGACTACAGTGTTTATCCGAAAGACAATCTTCCGGATACCTGGGAAGAATACGAAGTCAATGATCAGATCGACGGCTCTGCGGATCACTCATCGAGCTTCGTGGTCGGGAGGGAATATTACCACAGGACCAAACCGTCCACTTTGTGCATTTCTCAGTTCGAGAATACCTTTCAAGAGCGCCCATCAATTTCCCATCGCTTGGAAAGATTTGCCTATCGGACGCTGCACGCGAACATGATCTACTCGCGCAGATCTGCCTTCAATACATGTCCTACAACGAACTAACTGAGGGAAAGGCTTATACAAAGGAGGTCATAAAAAAAGATGGAAGAATACAGGTTTCTCAAAAATGCAGCCAGATATTGGTATATCTATGCACGAAATAGTGCAGAATGGTCTAGAAAGCTCATTGACCAGACCAATAGATTCTTTGAGCCTAACGGCTTCAGATGGATTTTATGGTCTAAAATATTTGACCTGAAGGAGGCAGATGAATAGGCGGCTAGTGTTCCCAATGGCATGCAGCCAAGAAATGTATCTCCACTCTACTACGCCTCCTTGCTTGGATTGATGCATCCTCTACGCAATCTACACAAAGAAGGTTTTGACTGCAATGCAAGTGGTACAGATAGTAGGAGCGCCTTGTTCGCTGTGGCCGAGGGGGTTCATCTCGAGGTGGTCAAGTTCTTAGTGGAGCGAGAAGCAGAAGTCAATACCAAAACAACAAATGGAGTGACACCACTCTATGCCAAGGCCGTTTCCAGCGATACGACGCTTAACACATCTGAGCCTCTGTCTCCGAATAACAAGCGGTCATGGTTACGGATGTTGGGTGGTGATTCTGCTTCAAAGGCCGCGCCTCCAATTTTGAAAGATGCTACCAACTTGCCACCGAAGGCAGACCCGATCACCAGGACAAAAGCTCTAGACATTACGCGGCCTCCTGCTGCAGATAAGTCTATAAATCCGTCGCATGCTTCCTCCCTCGAGGTCTTACCGCCTTCAGCACTTCCGGGCGATGCCAACAAATCGTCTGGCTGAGTGTTTTGGTCACGAGAGAAAAAGGCTAATTCCTCAGCCGGTGAGCTGCTGCAGGATCGAGGGGCTTTCCTGCATGCTGAGGGTCCCATTCAAAGACGGCAGTAGCAGCTGCAGGACAGACCTGCACGACGATGCTAATGGCACCGGCTTGATGGAAGTGATCTCAGTGCGCTCCTTTGCGACGACTGATGCATTTGTGGTCTCGATCTTTGCAGTCTTCGAGTCTGCCTTGGCACCACCTTTCTGCTCATGTGCTGAGGGCGGCAGTGGTTGGTCTTTGTCAGGCTGTTTCCCAGCGGCGGTCTTAGCTGCAACGGGCTTTTTCGTACTACCTTTCTGCTCAGGTGTTGAGGCCGGCGCTGGTCGATCTCTGTCAGGTTGTTTCCCAGCATCAGTCTTGGTTGCAACCAGCTTTTTCGTGCTCTCAGCCGCGCAGCCTGGAATGGTCATCTCGAAGTGGTCAGGTTCCTGGTAGAGCAAGAAGCAGAGGTCAATACCAAAGATACAGATGGATTGACACCACTCCATGCAGCAGCCCTGGACGGTCATCTCGAAGTGGTCAAGTTCTTAGTGGAGCGGACATCAGAGATAAATTTCAACCATATACTTGGATTGTTACCGGAACCATTCGACTCAGAAGCTGATAACAGTCAAATCGAAGTGGTCAAGTTCCTGATGTAGCGTGAGAGCCGCGGACGCGCCAGAGAGGCATCACTCTAGGCCCGGAGAAGTATCGACATAGAGAAGCGAGAACTATTCTCTCTCATCCTCTCTTTGTCTTCTGTGCCTGGAAGTCTCTAACAATAGTGCCCACAACCTATTAATAATAATAATAAATTCTATTTGCCTAGTCTACCACTGAACTTAATCAGTCTGGCCCACAACCTATTTCTACCTATCAAACCCCCAAATCTCCCCTAGACCATCGACATATGCGGGCCAGACAAACCGTTGGCTTGAAAGAATCAAGGGATAGAAAGGTCGAAAACTCGTGTGAAGATTGCAACTCTGGAGGCATAGATGAGTCACTTTTATACATATTAAGTGGCGAATCTTGGCAGCAGGCCGTGTTGCCTGAAATCCTTGTAGAGCTGAAAACTCAGTCAGCTCCGAAATCAAGGTATCAGCACCCAAAAGTCAACACAAACAAATAACTCTCCGCTATGAGTGTTTCCAAGGAGGAAAGCGGCCGGATTGTCTTGCGATCATTCTCTTCTTCCATTTCCTCTTGAAGTGTCCTTGACCCAGTTATCGGTGCTGGGTACTTCTCTTTTGAATGGAGCCTCTGGGTAATGGAAGAGGTGGTAACAATGCAAGCAGTCCCCTCCTAAACGATCCACCGCCGTTCTCCATTATTGTTCTTTGTTTCAATTGGGTGTTGGCTTGGTGTATTCATTATTCAAAAGCTTCTATCTCTAGAAGAGTCATAGCCATGCTTGAAGGAACCTGATTAGAGACCATGTTCCGGGTGCCGCCTCTGGATCTGGGAGCTCTTCAATGGGGAGCTCCGCCTTTTTGGGGGTTCTAGATTGTTAGGTATCGTAGGCTCTCAACGGCAGAGAGATGGGGAGGAGGGCTATATAGAACCTGTATCCTGTCGACAACGATTCGACACTTATCAAGGAGGTCAGGATCGTGAATATCTCAGTCCAGTTGGTTCTGTCCAGAACACGACAAGATGTGATGGTCGGCATCCCTTGTCACGTGTCCGGGCGGGAGCACTTTCCAAGACTGAGGCTCAACTCCGACACCAAAGCAGCCGACTGGACTTTTTGCAGCCAAAATTCCGTTCGGATAATAAGGAGAATATGAAGGTAGCTCAAGAGCTCAAGACCAGACGTCAGCGCGTGAGGCCCAAAATGAAAGCGCGTAGACCGCATTTGGAGGCTCAAAGGCTTCGCAGGACTTAACCGCACCTAATAATAGAGGAGATTTCTTTTTTACAATCAACCGTCTCCATGTGGATCGGACTCGGCTGGTCAAAAGCTACACAAAAAGTAGTTGACTACGATAGTAACTTACTCGCTAGTGCGAACTCGATCATGAACCGATTTCCGCGGGGAAAGTGGAGACTGTGTGGGCCCAGGGTGTCTGGCGTTAGATGAGGAGCATTCGTGGAGTTATATATATATATATATATATTTTCATGATTCATTAATTACAGTATTGTTGTTGTTTGTCTCTCGTATTCTAGACTATCGCTCGCTACTATGATACTTGATTTGCGCTAAATATATGATTGCATAGTAACAAACTCTTGATAAAAGCACAATGCAAACAGATCACGCCTAGTGACGCCTCTCAAAGCCAGACTTTTCCCGTTCGTTCCAGATTCGTGATTGGATGTTGCTGGGTGGCATACATAATATTACATCTCCATCTTAACGTCTCCATCGGCTGTAATGTTCCTCTGGGAAGCGTTAGTGAAGTCCCTGCCTTGCTCTTGCTCCTCAGGCTTCTGGCTCATGCTCAGAGGGCGCCGGTCTGTTACTGCCCTTTTACCGAGGCGCTCGCACCAGCCTTCGGCGCTCACCAAGGTGTCATTGACCACGCGGCTCACTTGGGTCATCATGTCCAAGCCTTCAGTGGCCAGAAGCATCACACGTCCGGCTGCCTTCTCAGTCTCATTATTATTCTCTTCATCAGCAGAGTGGGCATTAGCAATAGTAAATCGCTGTGGCAGACTGGTAAGATGGCGGTGTACCAGATTACGGGCATTCTCAGGGAGGGCGCCTCCGGCATATCGTGAGACAATGTCAACAACTTGTTTGATTGTTTGCAGGACATCGTTCTTCAGGGTCGCGATGCGTACTGTCATGGCAGCTTGGATGCGCTCTCTGTCATCCTGGAGCGGCGATTGGGTTGGATTGTCCACTGAGCCATAACTGTTCAGCAGGACCTTGAGAGAGTGGATAGCCTCGCCCAAGCGGCCATTGGCCCAGCGCAGCCACTGAAGACAGAAGCGCAAGGAGCGCAGGGACTCATCAGACATTGCCACACCAAGTCCAGAGGAGGAGATGACGAGTTGCTGGCGCCATCCAGGCGGGTCGCGCGGCTGCGTCTGCAGGGCGATTTGGTGTTCGGTGTAGGGGGGGGAGCGGCCGCCTTCATCATAGGCTGGCAATGAGTCCGGGGAGTGGAACTCGAGTGCCTGGGCCTTTTCTAAGTCCGGGGTGAGGGGTCGGCCAGCGGCATTGTCCTTGGTGTCTTTCTTAGGTTGGAGATACCATCGCAGACCATCTTCTAGACCGGGTATGCGTGCGACGGTGCCAGCAATGGGCCCAGCGACGTTGCGTCCAGTCCACTCGGCGCCAGGGATGTAGGCCTGGGTTGTCCGGTACGCATAGATGGAGCCGTTAATCAGGCTGCCAGCGAGGGGGTACTGAGAGGTGAAGAGAGTGAGAAGGGGCTGTGACTCATTTGAGTTGAAGGAGGTCTGAGAGTTGAGATGGAGAGCAATATGTTGGGGTGGCAGTTGCTGCTGTTGTTGCTCTGACTGTTGGTGTTGTATTTGCTGGTGGTGTTGGTGGTGGTGGTGTTGCACTTCTTGTTGTTGTTGTTGTTGTTGGTGGTGGTGGTGGTGGTGGTGGTGCTGCTGCTGCTGCTGCTGAGGAGAGTATCCTGTGCTGGTCAGTCAGGGTAGGGGCGAGGTAGGAAAAGGGCAGGCGCTAACTGTGTTGTTGCTGTAGGCTGTTCAGAGTTTCTGCAGCCTCCATATCTTCCATTGACATGCCGGATAGGACACTGGCAGCCCTGGTGGAGCGCTCATCGGCGCCGTGGACGCAGTCGACCTCCATTGGCTGTGCCGCCTTGTTGAGGTCGATGGAGGGGCGGTGGGCAGAGAAGGAAGGCGCAAAGGACGCGGGTGCTGTATATGGAGGGGCCGGGTGACTATGACGGGGGACGGAGACATTCATCACTGTGATAAAACGGTGGGAAGGTGGCTTTCACGTGTCGACGACACTGGGCCGACTACCTCAACGGGTGGTCGAGGTGAGTCGGGCGAAGGCGGCGAAAGCGGCTGCCTTGGCGGTGTGTGGGACAGGCAGTTGCGGCTACCAGGCAAAAGACATGGGCATGGCATGCTACGGCCGAGTCAGACCAACGACAGAAGGGCAAGACTGAGTGAAAGAAGGGTAGCTCGTGACGGAGAAGCGAGGCAGGAGATGCGACATTGAGGCGAAGATCGGCCATGAATAGCAGGATTACCCATCCCTTAGCATCATCGGCGCTTCTTTCCTCTCCTCGCTCTTTGCTTCTACAGGGCGTCCTGGATGTCACATGCTCGTTTTGCAAGACCAGCCGCCGTCAAACCGGGTAGTCAGTTGACCCAAGCACATGGCACTCCCCCGATTGGTGGCGCTAGCACGCAGCGGCTACGGAGATGCACGAGCCTCGTACTGCTCCCCTGCCTTCCCTAGGATCCCTGCAGCACATGCCTGGATTTCCCTGTACAGACATGTGCACCAGGCCTCAAGGACTGCGAGACAACCGATGGGAGAGGACAAATGGGGAGGGAGAAGATGGTATTTGCGAGTTGTGGCTGCCGCACATGCCGTGCTCATCTCATCGATCAGTCCCAAACTTTGATGCTCAAGCTCGTATTCATGCTTTAGGCTGGTGCTGAGAGCTCTCAAGCTACGTACTGTAGAATCTTGGCATTGCAGTATTATTAGCCAACGGCACAAGCCACTCGCCTAGCAAAGGATTCAAGTGTTTCAGCGAAAGCCATGTGGAAGTGGTAGAGCAATCATTAGGGACAAAATATGATGTACTCTGATGAGGGAGTCCTTCTGTGGATTGTCTCTGTCCCTATAAACTGATTGTACAAATGGCACCGTGTGCAGACTTGTCGGTCCTGACATGGAGGTCAAATCTTGGATAGACAGGTTCATGCCGCTCGGTGGGGCAAGAATTGGCATGTGAAGGAAGCGTGAGCGACCGCGAGCGGCCATGCACTCGTCTCAGGCTGAGACTCTTTGGTAAAACAACAGGTAGGCGACCTTGTTGTCCTTGACCGAAAGCTTCTCGCGTGGGGTGTGGGGACCTGAACTCTTGACCGGCGTTGCCGCTCCGTTTACAACTGCGCTCGCGGTCGACTTAGAGCGCGAGTGGCCATTGACCTGGTTCCAAGCTCTATCGGCGTGGCCATCGGCCTCTTCATCGGCCTGCTCGATCTGCTCAAAGCGGTTGGCCGGGTTCTTGCCTTGCTTGTGGCGTTCGAGAGCGGCGGCCAAGACTTTGGGATCTTCTTCGCTGCCGCACTCTGCGACATCTTCGCTACTGACCCTGCGGATGAGGGTGTCGTCCATCCTGATCCACTGCTTACCGTCCTGGCGTCGGATGTCAACGGTGTAGTGGCCGCCGTTGGCGTTCTTGCCGTGGTGGTAAATCACGGCCGCCAGCCGATATCGGGGCAAGCCGCCATGTGTGGCCAGTTTGTTACGAACGGCGATGGGTAAGATTTCCTTGGGGATCTCGAGGTCAAGAGGATAGCCGACCTTCTTCCAGATCTTTTCGGCGCGCTTCGTGGTGTGGTCATACTGGAAGCGCTTGAGATGCAAGATCAGCACCGGGGGCAGAGTCTCGATAAAGACCTGCTTTGTTGCCGTTGACCTTTGGCCTCTGGATGTCTGGAATTCACCCTGCATGCTCTCGGGCTTAGTAAGACCTTTGAGAGCGTCGATAATGTTGCTGACCTCGGGCGAGCCGATGTCGAGCTGCAGCGGCGAGTAAGGTTCCAACGTGACCGAGAGCCGGTTGCCGGCCACTTTGAGCTCGGATCGCAGCTTGCCGCCAAAGATATTGGTCACGGGCGAATCGGCGGCGATGGTGCCGGAGGATCGGGTCACCGCAGGTTTCTGCTTGTGACCGACCTCCATCCAGCCACTGTCGTTGTCGGCATGGCCTTGAGCGCTTGCTGCACTGCCTACCGGGCTCGTCCGGCCAGAGCTGGTTGATGTGCCTGATCTCATGGCTCGAGAGCACTCCTCGTGCAGTTCCTCCAACAGGAGACCCAAGAACTCCTGGGCGTCTTGCTGGTGACCACGGCGCATCTCACGGAAGCGCGGCAGAGGGGTGATGGCAGAGTAGACGTACTCGGGGACAAAGGGATCGCCATACTTGTCGTAATCGTCCGGCTTGAGACATCTACGTAGCTGTTCGGCCGATGGGCCGGACTCGAGCACAGGGTATTCTTGCATAAATAGAATGATGGCGTCAATTAAGGGAGTATCGCTTTTGAAAGTATGCGCCGCTCTTCGGGCAATTTTGGAAAGGAAATCATAGAAGGGGGTGCAAAAGACAAGGACCTGCAGGACAGAGTTCATGTAGCACATGTTGCCTGTGTTGACCAGGCCTCGTGGTTGCAGGAAGCAAAGTCTGCGGGGGCCGTCGTTTGGAACATGCATGTCATTGAGAACCTCGGTCAGCGTCTCGCCTCTGGCTGTGGCCACGCCGTTGACGTTTGAAACCGTCAAGGGCGCAGTGGTAGAGGCAGCAGCCGGTGGTGGGCGAAACAAGTTTGCCCAGGATGTTGGCTTGGGCGGAAGAGCAGCGGCCGGTATTGGAGCCTCGACTGGGTCCTGAGATAGGGTTGCACTCCCATCTTCCTGCTTGGTGGTTGCGGTCTCGGCTACGGATGTGACTGTGGGCGGCGCAAGCTGCTTTGAAGCCGAATTTGAATCGTGGGTGCGCCGAATCGAGGCCGGATTCTGGGAGAGAACGGGGACGACAGGGACGACGGGGCCCACTGGTTTGCTCTTGGGCAGAGTGGGGGTTTGCTGCGACTTGGCTGTAGAAGCGGGTAGGGATGATATGGGCGTGGTGGGCTGCGTGGAAGCCGACTCTGAAGGCACATCTGAGGCCAGGGGTGTGGGGGTTTGAGCGGAGCGTGGCTGCTGCTGGTGCTGCTGATGCTGCTGGTGCTGCTGATACTGCTGATACTGCTGGTGCTGCTGTTGCTGCTGTGTAGCCTCTGCTCTGGATCTTTCCTGCTCTTGCTCTGCCTTGGCCTGGCTGGATACAATCTTGGCGGCATCCGGTGACAGCTGTGTAGGGTTTGTGGCGGGGAACACGACGGGGACAGTGGCCAGTCTCGATCGCGGGATTCGGCGGTGCTGCGGTGGCGCTCGAGGTGGAAAAGCATCTCCTTCAAACGACAACCAGGGCGTCTGTGATACGTCAGTGACAATTGGGGACCAGGAAGGTGGAGGATATACCGGAGGAACAAAAGGCCGTGGCTCGGCAGCGGCTGATGATGGCGCGATCTGTGCGGGTACGGCGCTGGCCGATTCGGAGTGGCCGGGAGCCTCTTTCCGGGCAGAGACTGTGGTGGATGTGCTCAGGGGTGGAGACGGTGGTGCCTGGATAGGCGCGGTCGACGCGGTCGAGGCCGAGCTGGGCAGCGGCTTCTGCTGAGAAAGAGATTGGGACGTCTGAGTGGGTCGTGGCGATGGATGCTGCTGCCGCACACCATGAACGGATGACGACAGCGATGACGGCTCCGGCGTATGGGGAGTAGACGAGTGGTACAGCGGTTCAGCGGCGCCTGGGATGGCCGGATGGGGGTGTGGATGGGGGTGCTGGAACTGCTGGGCCGGGATGGGCGATTGGGCGTAGTAGGGCCGCGGGATGGCGTGGAGGTGCTGCTGCTGCTGCTGCTGCTGCTGCTGCTGATAGGCATACCAGTTTTGGGCGAAGTGCTGCGGGTATTGTGGCAGCATGGGCGCCATCTGCTGGGCATAGTATGGCGGATAGGCAGGGTGCGGGCGCAGGTGCGGCGGCGGTATCGGGCCGTAGGAGCCATCGTGGCGCCGATGAGGGGGCTGCAGGGGCACTTGCTGCCCATACGGCAGCTGGTTCTGGTTCATGTTTGGCAGCCAGGTGAGGCAGCCACTGCTACTGTCAAAGGCACACAGCCATTTCGTAAGCACGTGAGCGCGTTGATGTCAAGTGTGATGGTGTCGGCGATTATTCGCGTCACTCAAGCCGACCCGCCATGCAGACAAGTCATAACAGAAGCAGAGAAGACTGATCACTCGCTGGCGCTGTGACAGCGGCACCGAGATGGTGTTTGGTTGAACAGAAGCAGTTGGAGATGACAGCAAGTGAGAGGTGATGATGCCAGCTCAGGGAGGAGATGCAGGAGACTGTTGGCTGCACTTGTACAGGTCAGTGGGAGAGACAGTGTGGGAGCTGACAAGCACGCAAGCACACAAGCACACAAGCACACAAGCACACAAGCACACAAACACACAAACACACAGCGGTGGCGGTGGCGGCGGCAGCGGCGATGAAGGAGTGGAGAGAGGCCTGTGTGGTTGCACAGACACGCAGCTGTGATAATTCTTACACAAAAGTGAGATACAGAGAGAGGTGCAATAGTGAGGGCGATGGATGAGGCCAGCCAGAATTTGGTGCTACAGTGGTGTATTACTGTAGAACAATGGGTGGCACCGTCAATTGGTGTTAGGCATTGCCTATTCGCTACATGGCGCGGCTTTCGGAGCAGCGATCTTTAACTAATATAAAAGGCTAATCAGCGCCCGTTGTTGGACACCAGTTGTTAATTAAAATGGGCCTACTGGGAATTAAAATGGGGCCTACTGGGAAATACAATGGGGCACACTGGGACAATGTGGTGGGGGCCGAAATAGGCGTCGTGGCTTTGCACTGCACTGTCATCGTTGCCATCATCTCCTCCTCTCGGCCGCTCGGCCTCCATCTCCATCGAGCTTTCGCTTCGGCGATAGACAGTCCTGTGCTGCTGACCATTTCTGGCCTCTGTTGATTATTCCTTCATTCATTCATCTGGTCTCCTTGTCTCCGTCTGTGTTCTGGACGCCGCAACTCTGCGTCATCAGCCCGCTTCCCCCAATGGCTTCCTGAGTGCCCCCCATCCCGCCCCCCATCTCACCCCCCGCCACCAGCCGCGACCCCTCCATCCACGCCGTTGCTGCGCAGCAATGTCATCCGCCATCACCCCAGCAGCAGCGGCCTCCAAACTGTTTCCTTCGTCCAACAACTCCAACTATAATCAGACTCCCGCTGCCGCATCATTCGACTCGTCGTCGCGTCGCAGTAACAGCGCTACCGCTGCCACTGGCGCTGCCACCGGGGCCGCGGCTTCTAAGCGCCATCCCCACCAGGCCCGCAACAACCAGCCGCTGAAGAAGCAGCACAAGTCCTCAAAGAAGGCACGCCTTATCGACGAGGATGCCCTTGCCGAGTCCAACGCGATGAGAGCGTTCAACAACCGCAAGGGCCAGACCTCTATCACCCACCTGATGAACTTTGCCCTCCCTCCACCCTCCTGGAACCCGTCCCACCACAGCAACCAGCACCATCGAAATCAACGAAGATATCATCCCGGTGGTCTCGGGTCTGGCTACCATGCTGTCGACAAGGCCCGGTATGTGCATGCCAACTACCGCTTCATCGTCAGCTCCGACCGGGAGTACCATGCTCAGGCCGTCGATGCCGACGTGCATGTGTCGTGGGACGCCGTGCTTCAGGTTCTTGGCACGGCAGAAACACAGTCGACCAACTGCCCCATATGTCTGTCACCCCCAGTAGCGGCTCGCATGGCCAAGTGCGGCCACATGTTCTGTCTACCCTGCCTGATCCGCTACCTGCACTCGGCCGCTGATGCTGCGGCCCCTTACCCGGAGAAGAAGGCCAGATGGCAAAAGTGTCCGATCTGTGAAGACAGCATCTACATCTCTGACACGCGGCCCGTCAGGTGGTTCGTCGACCAAGGCGCCACCATGCTCCAAGAGGGTGGCGATGTCCTCCTGAAGTTGCTCAAACGCGAACCTGGCACTACGCTGGCACTGCCACGCGACATTGCAGATCAGTATACCAATCGGCCAGATATCCCCTGGTACCATGTGGCCGAGGTCATGGAGTATGCTCGTTTCATCAAGGGCGGTGCCAAATACATGACTGCGCAGTACGACAAGGAAGTGGTGGAGCTGGAAGCCCAAGAGAAGGAAGATGAACTGCTGTATGGAGATGTAAATACTTGGACAAGGAAGGCTGTTGCAGCCATTGAAGATGCCAAGCAGAGACTGGCCCATCTGCCTGATCCGGCCGATAGCGAGGATACAGTGGCCGATAAGCAGTTGCCTGCCCGTGGCCGTGTTCCAAACTGCTGGGAAGAGGAAGTCAAGGCAGCAGACAGCAGGTCTGGAGATGGGTCAACCCTGACAAACGCAGCCAACGACGACTCCATTAGTCGAGCATATGGCTCAGCCAACTCCCAGTCCGTTAACGGCCCACGGCCACTGTCTCGACATCCTTTCTACTTTTACAGCGCTTTGCCCAATTTCCTTTTGTCACCCCTCGATATTCGCATTCTCAAAACCGCATTCGGCGACTTTGCTGCTTTCCCTTCTACCATCCTGCCCCGCGTTGAACACATCTCCACCGGCCATGTGGTCGACGACGAACTACGAAAACGTGCCAAATACATGGCTCACCTCCCCTCTGGCTACGAAGTCAACTTTCTCGAGTGCGACTGGACCGATGTCATCAGCCCCGTCATTCTCGACCACTTTCAAGCAGAGATCTGGAAGCGCAGAAAACGCAACGCCGACAAGGAAGCCCGCGAGGAGCGAGACCGTCTGAGGGCGGAGAAGCTCGAAGACGATAAGAAATGGGCGTCGATCAGACGAAGAAGGCCGAGCGTGAATGAGAAGAGCTTCTCCGACACCGACTTCCAGCCGCTGGTCCAGCCTCACAGTGTTGGATCAGCGCCTAGTGATGCTGCCATCGCAGCTACACCTCCGTGGGCCAACAGCAGGCCACATTCCTCCTTCGCCACCCTTGCATCTCCTGGCACAAGTCCAGACGCGCCAAGAACTGTATGGGGAACAGCCGCCATAGCCCCCGTGTCTCCCCGGCTGATGGCTGCACCTGAGCCGACTGAGCCGGTGGACGATGGATGGCTACAAGGCTGGGAGAATGATTTGCTGGATGACATCGATGCCGTTGCCATGGTCGAGTCGAGCTTGGGCGAGCCGGCTTCAAGCAAAGCCTCAGCTGCTCTTGCCGGCCAAGGCAGTAGGAAAGGCAAGAAGAAGAAGATCACCTTGATGTCCACGAATGCCCGACGCGGCGCTTAGATGGCCAATATAAAGTACACTGCTACCCGGTAACTAGATTAGAATCTTCACCTCCGGCCGTAAGGAGAACTCCGAGCTGTTTCCCCGCCTTCTTACAACCAATAGCTTCTCACGTAGCTCTTCGGCCTTGCAGCACAACTGCCTCGGCTGGCTTACAGCCTCTACTCTATTCCGCTTTATCTCTTGTTTCTTGACTATATCAATATATTTGTATGTATAGATATCTATTTCCATCATCAGAAATAAGACTGCCGAACCAGTTTTCACCGACCTCCAGCTTCTTTTTGTCATCATGGCCCACGCCAGTCAATCTGCCGACCTCAGGGTATCCAAGCTCTTCGACTTCTCCAACCACATTGCTCTCGTCACTGGCGGAGGGACCGGCTTGGGCGAGATGGCCGCCCAGGGTTTTGTCCAGAACGGAGCCAAGGTGTTCATTGCCAGCAGGAAAGAATCGGAGCTGAAGAAGGCAAGCCCGCTCGCTGGTTTCATCTAATCTGTCTTCGAGCAACAAGAAAGAAACACACAAACTGACAGGTAGTGATGCCAAGGACAGACTTCGGACCGGCTGAACAAGCTTGGGCCAGGCAAGTGTGAATACATCGTGGCGGATTTGAAGGACAAGGCGGGATGCGACCATCTCGTAGCTGAGGTGAAGAAACGCACCGATCGGCTTACCGTCCTTGTCAACAACACAGGCGCCAGCTGGGGTGCTCCGTATGGTTAGTACATGTACCAGCCCTCGCCTCCGCCCTCCCCTCTGACCGCTCCCCCGCTACCCCAATTGTAGCCATGAACGCGATCTCCGTGCAATGCGAAAACTAAGGGAGAACTCAAAATCCAGACGACTTCCCCGAATCCGGGTGGGACAAGCTGATGGCACTGAACGTCAAGTCAATCTTCTACATGACCGTCGGGCTGGAGCCGCTGCTTCTCAACGGCGCCACCCCGCAAACCCCGGGGCGCGTCATCAACATCGCCTCGATAGCTGGCATCTCCACCGTGGACGTCACCGCCGGCGACAGCGGCGGCCTGGCCGCGCCGGGCCACGGCACCTTCTCCTATGGCCCATCCAAGGCCGCCTGCATCCACCTCTCGCGCATCCAGGCCTCCAAGCTGGCGCCCAAGAACATCATGGTCAACTGCGTCTGCCCCGGCGTGTTTCCCTCGCGTATGACCAGCTTTGGCATGGACAATTTCGCCGACACTCTGCTGGACGTGCAGCCGACGGGGCGTGTGGGCCAGCCCAGCGATTTTGCTGGCTTGATTCTGTTTCTGAGCAGTTACGGTTCGGCCCATCTTACCGGCAATGTCATTGAGATGGATGGAGGCAGTAACCGGAGTGGCTGGAAGAGACCGGCCGGTAGGAATACAAATAGGCAGGAGAACAAGTTGTAAAGAAAAGAGGATAAGCCATTGGAGGCTTGTTTTGGACGTGTATGTATGTATGTGTGTGTGTGTGTGTGTGTGGAAGCACTGACAGACAGCCTTCTCCTCGCCAGTTGGAATGTCCTGAAGAGATGAGACAGGAAAAAAGCCAATATAATTTTTGGTTTTAAAAACAAGTTTTCTTCGTCGTCTATTAGCACAGGGGAACGCGGGCTGGCTGGTTGGCTGGCTGACTTGCAGACAGGCAGAGAGGGCACTACCGATACCGTCCAAATGGACCAACCGTATCTCCCTTTCTCATCCTCCTTTTCATCACTCTCGCTGCCCTTTCCGGTGTCCCCATTCCAATTTCGCCAAATAAACAATGAGATGAGTGTGGGGTATATCGCTCATGACAGTTTGGCCCTTGGCTGAATTAGACACGGCCGATCGCTTTTCACCTTCCTCCACTGCCACTCGCTGTGGCAGCCGCAGCACCCTCGCTATGGGCAATCCTAACCATGGCATTGATGCTCGCGGCCTCCCTCTCCTTGGCAATGGTGCCCATCTCGCCCAAGCCATACCAGGCTACAACACAAATACCCAGGATACCGGCGATGCAGGAGAAGACCAGTGCTACAATGCCCCTGGCGGTGAAACCTGAGGGCAACGGTTTTGGCGGCACGTTCTGGCCCTCCATGCTGAGCAGATTCTGCGTCTGGCCTGCCGCGTTCCCCTCGAATGGCATGGCAGGCTGCAAGTTCTTGCACGAGTCGTAGTGGTCCTGGGGGATTTTGCCCTTCAGTTGCTCTTGAAGGATGGCGGGAGACGAGATGAGCGTGGCCACGAGGCCTGAGTCCACGTGCCATTCGATGTGGCAATGGAACAGCCAGACGCCCGGATTGTTGGCGCGGAACCGCAGCACGATGTGACCTTGGGGTCGGACCAGGAGTACGTCGCGGCGCATCGGTGTCTGGATTAAGGTCGTGTTCTCAGGATGGTAGTCGTTTGCGTTTTCAGGCGAGCGGTAGACCGACTGGAACGCGTGGCCGTGAAGATCTGCCGATATTAGGAAAAAGATTTTAAGATAACACAGACAAGGAAATAGGTACTTACGGAAAGGATGCTTGCCAGGATCGTGATTATTGACAACAATTTCAACAACGTCCAGATGGTTCAAGACGAACGAGTTCGTGTGTTCGCCATATATGGTGGGATTATCCGCCATGTCACCACTGCTCAAGACAGTGTACAGAGTAGGTACCACAGGCCTTACGTAGGTGATGTTGTTGAAGAAGGCATAATTAGCTCCATCACCGAGGTTATCCATCACGACATCCAGCTGAACGGTCACAGCTGGGTCTGGCAGAATCTCCTCCTTGTCGTACGGAACTAGAGTCATATCGTCAAAGGGATCGAAGTCGTCAACAAAACCCGGTGTCGGCAGTTCTGCCGACTCGTCGTAAACTAGATACGATGTCACATTTGGGTTGAGATCCGGGGGAATTTGGTCGAACAGATCCTGGTCCATTGCACCGACAATGGCAAAGTTGGAAGAGGTACTATTCTTGGTCGTGACGAGAACACCATAGCGTTGTGCAGCCGTGATGTACAACTGCGATGCTGTTGCGGGCTCGTGGTAGACACCATCAACCTCAATCACGCGCATCTCATGGTCTTCAATCCATATGTATTGCGCGGCAAAGGCAGCCATGTTGATGATTCGTAAAAAGTAGGTTTTCCCTGGCTCTACTGGGATAGTGAGATTTTGGGTTTCGTTCATGAGTGCCGAGTTGGGTACAGGCTCAGCGCCAGTCGGGTTTGTCACGGACAAGAATTTCTTGATCAGGCCTTTCATCTCATCGTGGTACCAGTCAGATAAGGTCAGGACCAGCTCATGGTCAATCTGGTCCGCAAATGGATTCTCTGGATCGTGAACGATGAACGGTCCTCGTAAGCCATCTGGATACTGGCCGTCCACGTGCGAGTGGTACCAGTACGTGCCAGGCTGATCGACCTGTACATGTCAGTGTCTTATCATGTCTGACACCGTCGGTCTCACATTGAATTTATAGGTAAAATTAGCACCGGGTGGTATTGGGCACTGGGTGACCCCTCCGGGACCGTCCATGTGACTAGTCCCATTCATATAGAGGCCGTGGAAGTGCAGCGAAGTCGATTGATTGCCGAGATCGTTCTTTACGTTGACCACAACGACATCCCCAACGTCTGCCTCCATGCGAGGAATCGGCCACTGGCCGTTGATGCCAATAACCGGCCGCGGCTGCAAGCCATCGGGATTCCTCGTCACCCACTCGATATTGAAGTTGTATGTGCGAGTCGCAGCGCTGGCCAGCATGGACAAAGCACTAGTTGCAAGGAGGAAGCTCGATAGAGCTGGTGCCATGGTGGTATTGGATGCTTGAGAGGATGGCAACCTCGCGCACAGGAAAGGAAGAAGGACCTGTCAGACTAGATAGGATGCGAGAAGTTAGAGTCTTGAGATGCTGTCAAGCTGGTTCCCATGCGAGAAGCGACTGTAGGAGGCTAGAACGGCAGGCTCCCACAAATGACTGTCGAGGCTCCCCCTCCAATATGCCGCCGGCCTCGGCGGAGGTGGGACAAGACTTGATCGGCTGATCTGATAAGATAAAAATTCTTCGGAGAGTTGAGCGGGCATTCGCTTCCGAGTACGCAGAAAGGCGTAGTGTGGGACGCCTCTGAATCACTCAGCTAGACGAGAAGGAAGGGTCTGGACTCCATTGGTATAGTCCAAGGTAAAGCCACGCGACAGGTGGAGGAGTTGTAAAAGTCTGCGACCAGCAGAAGTGTCTGGCTGCCCTGGCATTAAGTGAGTGGATTCATGTCAAACAGCTAGTTTAGTGGTCATCCTTGAGTTGAAGCGATCTCGTATCCTGTGGAAGGTCTTTTCTTCTGCCGCAGTTCTCACACCACGCGGTGCAGAAATTGGTGAAGATTATCTGATGGAAATCAAACCTTAATCTAATCTAGAACCTATCAGATTAGATGAAGCGGTTCGCCTTCCGCACCTCCTGATGACCCCTCTTTGAGGGACCTTGTCCACTGTTGCATTGTGACAGTTCCAGTGCAACTCGAGTTACGAGTGCTGACCTTCCTTCGAGCGCATGTCTAATATTGAAGACGATCCAATATTGATTGCTGCCGCACAAATTCGAATGCCAGCCAAGCATAGACAAGCTCAACCAAGAAACGGAAGCATGCTAATACCGGTCTCACTTTTCTAAGCGGATAGCTTCCAGCGCCGCTGCCAAGTTACACTAACCTAGAACTGCCTAGATTCTCCTTGGCAATCCGAGAGGAACGCTTGGCAGCTTCCAACTCCACCCTAGGCTGGTGTGCCAAGATCCATGCTAATGCAAGAACAGTGGGGTGTTTAATAATGTCTCCACTCGGCAACACCACAATATGAAGCCGCAGGCAAAGTGCCATCCGCGCGGCGCTGTTGCAGGTTGTACGGAGGGGATGCGACATCGGAAGCGCGATTTCCAATTCTTTTTCTTGGTGTAATAAGAAAGAGAGCTCCGTGGGATGGTTCAGCGCTCTGACGCATGGTGGTCCCTGTCTGTTTTTCAATCTTATCAGATCGATCAATGCGATTCTCGTCCTCCACATCTCAACGACGTTGTACCTTTTGTTCCTTACCTTAGTGACAGAGCTGATTGCTCGTCCTTCCAGAATTCTCTGTACCTACCTTGTGTGCCCTCCATCCAGCTTTAAGCAGGAGCTCATCAAGAGCTGATTGGCAAGATGGTTAATGTCTTCGCTGTTCCTGTCTTCTTCATCGTCTTCCGCGAGGTTACGGAGACTTCGATCATTGTCTCTGTTCTGCTCTCGTTCCTCAAGCAGCAGCTTGGTAACAATCCAGACCGGACGGTATACAAAAAGCTGGTGAAGCAGGTCAGTGCTTGTTGACTCTCAATATCATCCCCAATGTTGAACTCACGCTGCTCCCAGGTTTGGTATGGCACGCTAATTGGCCTCATCATCTGTATCATTATTGGCTGCGGTAAGTAAAGCAAGAAAGCGAGCCTGGAAGCCTTTCGGCCTTTAGCACTCGTTCATCGCCCTCCAGCATCTCAATAATGGCAGGGAAACTGATGGTGCAATAGGACTCATTGGCGCATTCTACGGCATCGGTAAAGATGCCTGGGCCGGTACTGAGTACATCTGGGAAGCTGTTTTCGCAATCCTGGCTTCGTTGATCATCTCCCTTATGGGTGCCGCGCTGTTGCGGGTATCCAAAATGCAGGAAAAATGGCGTCTCAAGCTAGCTCGGGCTCTCGAATCGACCTCGTTCCGCCAGCACCTCCAACAAGGCCGTACCAGCGACCATACGGGAAGCACCGCGTCGACGGGAACGTGGAAAGAAAAGTTCAAATATTTTGCTGAGAAATACGCCATGTTCGTGCTCCCCTTCATCACCATCCTGCGCGAGGGCCTCGAAGCCATTGTATTTATCGGGGGGGTGTCGCTGGGCCTGCCAGCGTCATCCATCCCACTTGCGACCGTCTGCGGTCTCCTAGCGGGCATCGCGGTTGGCGTACTCATCTACTTGGGCGGTTTCCGCGCGCCCTTGCAGTTCTTCCTTATCGTGTCTACGTGCTTCCTGTACCTGGTAGCTGCAGGTCTATTCTCCCGTGCTGTGTGGTACTTGGAGGCGAACGACTGGAACAACTTGACAGGCGGCGACGCAGCCGAGACAGGCAATGGCGCGGGCAGCTATGATATCCGGAGGAGCGTATGGCACGTGAACTGCTGCAATCCCGAGTTGAACGGCGGTGGAGGCTGGGGTATTTTCAATGCCCTCCTGGGCTGGCAGAACAGTGCTACGTGAGTGAGAGTCGGCCAGAGATATGTGTCGTGCTGACATTTTCTTGCCTAGCTACGGAAGCGTCATCAGCTACTGCGTGTACTGGATCGCCGTCATCATCGGATTCATCTTCCTGCGATGGGCAGAGAAGAAGGGTCGACTACCGTGGCAAAAGCCCAAAGATGTTGAAAGTTCGACCGCGAGGTTGACTGACAAGGGCGACGCTTCCAGCAGTGACGACAATACAACCCGTGAGAAGACAGTCCACGCGCAGACGGTCGCCGAGACGCGCGAGGTGAAGGAGTGAGGGCTTGGATGTATGATGGGCCTTTGTGGTGAAAATGTTCAGGTTGCTTTGGAGACGTCAAGTCTTTAAATGTGCTATGATCTATTCTAGCAGCGTGTATGCATGTGAGAAATCGACCAGGGGCATGAGCGACAACGAAGTCAGTGAGCCGGAGTTGCCTTCTGCTCTTATGTCTATGTTTATAACAGGAGTTTATCGAAATGTCTTTATGATTATTGGTCAGATTGCTCATCTCTTCTAGGAAAGAGTGCCCTTTTAGGCAATGTTCGAGAAGGTTTATGTTCAGTGTATTCTAGAATGAAGATGCGCCCGCTCCTTCAATGCACATGATAATCGAGCAGGCATAAGATGGGGGGGTCGGCCTTGGCAGGTGGACGTCCTCATACAGGTATGGAGTGGGGAGTGGTGGGACAGCCAAGGATGTGAAGATGGTGAAAATGGTGAAGATGCCATGATCATCATGAAGAATGATGATGGATTCAGAACACACCTCTCTTGAGTCGAAACCGGCTCATCCACCTTCGTTCATCGGCCTGGCGTTCAAGCGCAAGGCGCATTGTGCGAGAATAGAGATTTGACTTCTCGCGTTCCTCTTGGGCTCGTTCACCATCATTGTCTTCTAAGGCCCTGACAAGCTCGTCGTGGTCCTGGTACTGCGGCTTCGTAGTGATGATCCCTGCTTTCTCGCCCGTGAAGACAAGGATGTCGCCGTCGCCTCGGGTGCCGCGCGGGGAATTGATAGTGTCGTCATCGATTATAGGCACGATCTTGCGCGCAACGAGGTCTCCCGCTGGCGCGCCGCCACCTGTGTGATGATCGGCATGATAGGCGTTGATGTTCCATCGTCGTGCGAGAGCGTGGCCGTCACGCTCGACCCAGCGGATACCACCTTCGGCGTCGGAGAAGACGATGCGGCTGCCCACGGATGCGACGGAGAGGATCTTAGCGCTAGATGCTTGTTGGCGATTGCGGTAGCTGTATGCACTGCCCTGGTCGTCCGGCTCGGATCCTCCGGCCGGCGCCGCTGGTGCAGGCTGCTGAGTGCCCAAGGCATCAGAGGAGTGTTTCCGCTCCTGGGAACGATGGGAGAGTGAGTAGAGCTCAAGGCTGCCTCGACCGTTGTATTCGCCACCAGCAATCAGTGTCGAAGTGGCGCGCATACTGTCATCAGCAGTTTTGGGAGGATGCGGAATCGACGCCAGACATGACAGCCTCGCTCCCGAATGGATGACATAGCCCACTCGAGGGAAGAAGCGTCTGTCGTATGACACGATGCTGGGAAATCGCCCTGCTATGAGGATCTCGTGGTCGCCGTTATGTAGAACGGCCTGTGGTCCCGGCTCAATATGGGCGCAATCGGCCAGTTCAATACGAGGGCGGCGTAGGGGCTGTGACTGCAGCATCTGGGACAGCGAGTCTGACATAGGTGAGCACAAATGTGGTCTGCGTACCATCCTGTGTTGTGGTTGGTCCTTGGTGTAATTGGCTAGAAAGGCGATCGATGCCTCTGGCTCAGCAAGGGTCATACGTCTCATATCTTCAGGGGTCCAAGAGCGATGTCGGAAAGACGCTCGTGGGTCGTACAGGTGAAGCGACCACGAAGTGCCCACAGAGAGTGGGACATGGCGGTCGCCTTGAGCCGATAGTGCTGTAATCGGCCACGCGTACGGGGTCTGAGAGATGACACGTAGCGTGCCGAGATCAAGCTCGTTGAGGGTTTGCCCGACGGCGATGTAAGCCTTGTCCGCGCCAGAGTCCAGGGTGATACACTCGACCACGCCGGAAAAGCCGGGGGGGACGGTCATGGCCGTAGACTGGCCTGGATTAGCGCCTTGAGTAAACAGCAGTCCGGGGGCAGAGTGGCCGAGCTGGTGGAACTTCCGCTTGTCGACGTGGTGCTGGCTGATGTCCCAGATGGCGACACTGCCATCGTCCAAACAGCCGACCGCCTGTCGGGTGTGGCCGTGGCCGTCATTGTGCAGTGCAATGCCTCTGATGTCCTGGGACGACTCGCACCAGACAGTGCTAAGCGGAGCGTGTCTGGCAATGTATTCCGAGTACCAGTCGATCCGCTCGTCGGCAGCGGTCTGATCCCATGCTGTGACCGACTGGGTCTGGCTCCTAGTGGAGGTGGTGCTTCCGGGTGCACTCTCGAAGCACTTGGTGCGCCAGAGCTTGTTGTCGCGAGCTAGGGGCCCCAGGCCAGACGATACACGCTGCGCAGCGATGATATCAACAGGCTCAAGGTCTAGGCGCGAGTCAGTACGCGACCGGCGGTGGGCAGTCGTTATTTATTAGTGGGGAACACCCGAGCTTACAGCCCAAGACTTCGGCCCAGATGTCGTCAGGCAATGCCGTCATTGTGGCTGCTCAGTCTTAACTCGGAAAGAGAGACATATATCGAGAGATGGAAAGAAGAAAAGAAGAGGAAAAAAGACAAGGAGATAGACCGAGAGGTGCAGAGCATCCAACTCTGGTGTCGGCGATGGATGGCCTTGTGCACGCGGGCATTGCCTGCCCCGCCCTGCCGTCGATCATTCTCTATCCAGCAATCTGAGTAGTGTGGAGTGACAAGGCTTGGTGGTGCTACAGTGAGTGATACAGTGGTGTTGTGGTCTTACACAGTCTTATTACACTCCTCCTACATGAGCCGCCTTCCTTTGCAGCTCGCGATACTTGCGCTTCCCCTCACGGGTGGCACTCTTGGTCGCGCGTGTCGGAAGTCGCTGTCGTGCTCTGGCATAGCTTTTGGGATCAAACTCGGCCTCCCATTCTGCAAAGGCTTGTCGAGTGGCAAGATCTTCCGAGTCTGGAGGTCCATAGATGGGCTTTTCGGTTGCTTCAAACACCGCTCGATATCGAGGCCGCAGTGTTGGCCGAGCCTTCTGTTCTGCTGGTGGTGCATTCGAGTGTCTTGTGGGTAGTTCCACATGGCCGACGCCAATGTCTTGCCAGACCTGGCGGAGGGCTTCGTCGTTTTGCTCATCTTCATCCTCGTTGTCGTACTCCTCTTCATCCCACTGCTTATCGTCGTCTCTCTCTGGGTCGTCGAGCTCCCCGGCCCACGCTTCTCGCTGTTCCTCCTTAGCTTCCAAGATAGCGACCGCCTTCCTCTTCTTTCTCTCGTCGTTGCGTTTAACTAACTTGTTTTCTTGACTATCCGTTCCCACGCGCAGCTGTCGTGGGATGGTGGTCTTCGCACCCAGAGCCCACAAATCGCCCCACTGCGCTTTCCTCGCATCACGAAACGCCTGCTTGGAGAAAGACCGCGGCACAGTCCATCGCTCTAGAGTGCCCAGCGGCGTACAGACATCCATGATGACATGGCCTTGCCGCTTAAGCGGTGCAAGGATCACACGGGGTAGCAGATGGGTTGGAGGCAGACCAGTGCCTGAGTCGGCCAGCGTGTCGGGCGTTGTGGCTGCGAATCCAGTCTTGCATTCTTGTCTCCACATGTCAGTATTGCCGTGCGGCTGTTCCTGGGAGCCAAAAGCTGGTTTGGCAGACGATAATGGGTCAGCCAGGTGGTTCCAGTTGCTGAACTGATGATCGCGGAGATCACGGCCTTTCATCACCGAAATATACGAGAAGTCGACGTCGTCATGATTGCGGTCTCGAGCACCAAGGACTCGCTGCATGGGCGGAGGACGGATATAGCGTTGCTGGAAGGAGCAAAAATCCTTCCTTCCTTTGGACTCCCCCGGCACCCGATACATCGGACACTTCTCGTGGTTCGTACACGGTGCCACGATCATGCTGGGCAGCGGCTTGTGAACAGCATCCTCATCTACTCTTTGCTTTGCCGTGTACTGTGTGCTGTGTCCCTCAGGAGTGGCGATGTACCGTTCCAGCAGCAGATCCCGCGCTCCCGCAATGGCCTCGAACCCTCGCGGCATGCCTTTCTCGATCAGAATCAAGATTCCACCTGTAGGACATAGCAGGCTCCAGAGATTCTGCACGTATTGCTTCTTCTCCCAATCCTCCTTAAAAGGAAGCAGACTGTAAGCAGAAATGATTACGTCAAATTGCTTGCGTGACTGAGTAAAGCGTTCATCGTCCAAGGTCGGCTTGTCTCTGGCATGAACATAGTCAGGCAGGCGTGGAATGAAGGTCGTGTTTTCAAGCAGGGCTGCAGACCGGTGGCGCAGAGGATCAGATCCAGTCAAGACGACGGCTTTGGAGGCCGGTGCGTGCGGCCGACTGGCATCTGCAGAGTGGACTGATTCCCAATGTGCGTTGATGACTTCGTTCCATGCCAAAATACCAGCACCGCCCGCTCCAGCATCAAGCACACGAGGTCCGCCTTCTTTGGCCAGCAGTTCCGTGAACCAAGTCTGCCCAAGCCGCTTCCTCGTCTCAACCAAGACTGACGTAATGGCAGCATATGCAGGCGGCATGACCACGGTGAGGAAAGCATTTGCCTCCATCTCTCCCATGAAAAATTGCGAGGCCTGGAGCGACACAGCCACCTGCTTTCTCGACCTGCTGCTGCGGGGAGTCAAGGGAGAATCTGGCAATCCCGGTCCCCCAAACGTCTGCTCTGAGGTATCTTTCAGCTGTCGATTCGAATAGTCACCCAGGATGCTTTGAAGGGCCATGCCGAACGTGCGCTTGGGGAGGAAGATAGTGCTCGGCGTGGTTCCGCATTTACCTAGAGTGGTTAAAGGATGCGCTCGCTCCACTAAAGAGGTGTTGCTCTCGTCATTGCTACTAGCCAGCACCTCTGAACTGGTGATGGACCCAGGTAGATCGACCATGGTCAGAGTGGTGTGTTCTGAGTCATCCTCAACGGCTTCATCTGGCTCATCATCTTGCTCGTCCACTATGTCCATTTCTGCGCTAATAGATCTAAACGCAGCCCCATCGACTTTGACTCCATCTTCCAAGTCGTCGTCTCTCGAGACTTGCTCCGCCTGCGGTAGTGGCTCTCCGTAGAATCTCGTGTATACTCTCCGCTCTTCTTCTCGCAAGACACCGTCTGGCAGGAAGTCTCGAAAGATCTGCCGCGCTTCTCGTGCAATGTCGTACACGTCTGCTCCTGCCCCTCGAAGGTCGATAATGGATTGGTCGAGGGAGGGAATCTGGCTCACGTCGTCGGCTTGACCTGCGACTTGGAGGGGCGTATCGTCGTCCAATATCGCTTCCGCTTCTGCAATCAATGCCGTCAGCTCCTCCACCTCCAGGTCCCCGGTGATTGATCTCCCCAGGACATGCTGTAGATGAGCGAGTGCCGCTTGTTGCTCGGCATTAAGCGCCTCTCCCGCCACAGTCACAGTCTCATGTCGGTGACTTGCCACTTCAGGCAGCCGAGAGTGATCGTTCTGCCGTCTTAGTGAGGTCGAAGCAAATTGCCTTCGGAATGAAGAGGAACGGGTCGCGCCTGGATGGGGTATTGATCGAATGCGGGCAACTGGCCTCGAATGACTAAATCCACTTTCAAACAAAGTCCCGAGATCCAGTCGACACTGTGAACAGAGTCGTTTGGCATGGAACCGGCGAAGCATCGTCCAGGCCTGTCATTTAATGAAGACGGCCGGGCACGGGACAGAGCTTTTGGCGGGACTCGGCTTGGTCTTGGGCCCTGTCTGGCCTGAAAACAATTACATACCAGTAGGTGTGTGGGGATGTATCAGATGGTCAAGCCCATTCCCAGGAAAAGAGAGGCGGTGCAATGGACAGTGTCTGATACCGTATATTTTTTGAATGATTTCTCTCCTACATGAGCAGCCAATTAAATACCCGACATTTCTCTACCTAGGTGGTGCCAAGACAAGGATGACTAAGCAATCATAGACGGACACTGTCCTTTGCGATATTTTCGAGGAAATATCGTCTGAATCAGTGAGTCAGCTCCTGAATCATTGAATCAGCTTTGCGGATCTGTTTGATCCCTTTAGGCGAGCATGGCTGCTCCTCCCGAACGGATCAGTCTGAAACGTCGGCGAAGCCATGAGGCAGTGGACTTGCTCCGTGAGCGCACGACCTTCACTTGGCATACATCTATCAAACCGATGGGAAAGCTGACCAGATTATGCAGGATTCGACCATGAAAAGCCGGGCAAGCGACGGCACACTGGCTTCATTTTTCGACGCCTGGAGACCGAGCACATCCCGCCAGACCGCCGCCAGCCTTGGCAACGCTCCGGTCTCGATGGCATCCCAGCAGTGCGGGCAACGGCTCCAGGCGATGAAATCAACGATTTGAGGAAACTCAGATCCGCTATACGGGCACAGGTAGATGCCAATATCAATGCCAGTGTCAATGCCAATGTCAATGCCAATGTCAATGCCAATCCCCACGTTCCTGCAGCCCCGGATGGCGGGATGGTGGACTCGATTCCGGCGGCCGAACCAGGCCATATGACCACATCCGTCACCAAGCCACATGTTGTGTCACACCAGCAACCTCGCCGCTTCCACTTGGTCTCCGACCTGACAAAAGGACTGCCTAATATTGATTCATCCGGCAGTCTCCATCGAGGCCGCGCCAAACATTACCGCAATCTTCGGCCTCCTCTTGCCACCTTTGTTGAGCAGCTTCCCCGAATCCAGGCTGTGGCGAGCCCTAGGGAGATCGGAGACAAATCCGCACAAGTGATGAAGCAGCAAACACATCATACCGTCGCTTCAGACGAACCTTACGCCTATCATGAGCGCAATGTCCCTCCTACCAATCATCCCGCAGCCACCCCTACCGAGCAGCCACAACCACCGGCAAAGACGGGTCATTCTATGTATGACCATCCAGACACCTGGGATCTAGAGTCTGATCAACTTGCCACTGAACTAGCTGCATTTGCTATGGAACTCGAGCCGGAGGCTGCTCATGATACTGGCAACCGCGTCGCACACGATCCTGACGTGAAACCAGTTGCTCCTTCTGAACCGATGGTACTGGATGACGACTTGGTTTATGACACATATATACGAGTCACCTATGAAGACATGGATCTTGATCCAGTGGCAATTGACCCAGAAGTCAACTTTGGCATACTCGTCGTTGATGAGGACGTGGAAGATTTGTGGCAAGAATATCTCAATGAGGATGCTGATGACGAAGATGAATGGGACGCAGAAGACTCGAATGCCGAAGATAACCCTGCCAACGACTATCCCGATGAAGAAGTCGACAGTGACGACGAGTTCGGACGTAATCTATATCGATACCGTAACGACACCTCCGATGACGAGCTTTACAATGAATACTATGACGATTGAAGAGAAATTCGTCTCATGTACCTGATACAGTGGCCCGCTAACTGTCTGGGTCGACGCCACGTGTAACATGTTACAGTCGTCCATCCCTCTCCCATTTCTGCCGTCGAGCTCCGCCTCCATGCTCCGGCAACATCCACTCATACCGAGTCGAGACATGATCCATGAAATTGACCCGGGTAACATGCCTACCGCTGGCACCACGCCGATGAGTGCCACGATTGAGATCCCTCAACTTCGGAATTCCATGCTCTTCCAAAATCCGGTAGAGTTTGCATTGCAATCCTCCCTTGCTTCGGCATTGGTCAAAGTATAGCCGGTACTTTTCCTCGATCCTGTCCCAGGCTAGACCAAGGTCGTTTTTGTGGTACCATAGGAAATGGAACTCCTCTTCACTATACCGATATCGTGGTGGTCGTGATGTCTGTCCACGCTGTGTCGGCGTTAACATCTGTGGTAGACCCAATGCGGCCGGCTCAGAGTGCAGCTCGCCGAGAGCTAGGCCGGAAGGATTTTCCAACCTCCGACCTGCCTTAGAGAGATCGACGACCGCTCCCTGGTTGGTTTGGTCGTGCCAGGAACGCTGTTCCAATGGTGTGCACTGTGCGCCATACTGCTGTACGGGCTGTGGCAGGGTGCGATCATGTCGCATGATTGGCGTGTCATCGATGTCGTTCAGCACCATGACGATGGACATTTTGTTTACTGGGCTATTGCTGCTGCCATTGCTGCTGGGAGATTGGCCGTGGCATGCCCAGGACGCATCTGAATATCTTCCTTCACTATGTTTACCTGTAGACATGGCGCCTCCGATCGATGAACGGAGTAATCAAAATTTGCCGGTCTACCTCGAGATTCAACACAGTGAAGAATGGCAATTGGAGTCTGCTCTAACGTGACGGTCAACGATGTTTTTAATTGCACAGGTCTGAAGTTTGTGGATGCCATATAGTCAAAGCTTCAGCATTGGTGACACTTTGCCCCCATCAGCTTTGTCCTCTCCGGAGCAAGGGTCCCGAGCAAACATTGCAATAGGCAACGGCCGCGGACAAGAGAGCCTCCTGCAGCCGTATCCAGGGTTCCAGACAAGTTCAATCTATTCTCATTCGACTACGAAAATACCATCTTCGAACACGCTCATCCAATCATACGACTTCCATCGAAGACATTTGCCCTTCTGGCGTCGACCCCAAGTCAACATCATGAAACACACCGCCCAGGTTATCGCTGGAAGGTCACGATGCCACTAGTGATTGTCCTTCTAATGGTATGCATCGTCGCTGCCTGGAATGTATCAAATTGGAAAGTTGAAGGTTCTGACGACTACCAGATCAGATTGAGATGGCTTAGTTATCCAATCACATGATTGAGGCAATCTGCAATGAACTCCATCTAAGACACGATAGCGTCTTGACCCGAATTGGCCAGGTCATCTGCGTTGCCGCTGCAAGTGAATGCCATGGTCTGTGATGAGCTGTCGTGGCGAGGCTCGACAGTTGATAGGGCCATGGCGGCCTAGACCTCGTTCCTCTGACATGGCTGGCACTGGCGAGCTCTTGGTGCAGCCATACGCGAACATTTGCGACCATATGGCTCCATCTGACCAATTTAGGTGCAGGTGGGCTTGCAGCATTTATGACATGTCACCCATACTGGTTTGGAGGCAGACCCCCCTAAGGCTGGGGATAAACCCAAAGTCAACGTCGACTCACATCTTAACCTCGTCACGCTAGTGATATTGTGTCCCCGTGCCGCAACACCCAAGCCAACGAACCTCCACAGGCCTTGGATGGCATGTGTGATCTACTAATCTTACCCATGCGCAAGGAGTGGCGACTTGGGGTACACTCACCAGAACCACTGTGTCGGTACAGGCTAGGCCGCTCTCGGCAACAGAACCTTGCAATCTTCTGCATCCTGCAGAGCCACCGTTGTTTGTGTAACGAGACGCGATTAGCGCCATGTTATCTTCACGGAAGGTGATGCTACGAACGCTTTGAGCGCGCTGGGGTAGTCGCCCGCTTGTGCTAAGGCTCATTTTGGGCTAGGCGATCTTCATGACAAACTTTGGGCTTGCTTGCCAATCATATCGATAACAGCGACTGTCATTATTAGCCCAGTCTTCCCATCCCACGCAACCCACTCCAAAGGCCGTCTGAGTTGATGCCGTTGTGTCAGTCATCTTGCGGCACGGCAGATGCATGGCCGACAATACGCCTCGTTCGAACCAACTAGCGCTCACCCCGAACCAGGTCACTTCCAAAGTGCCAGGTCACACAAGTCCTGTGGTATGTTGTGCTGGGTGACACAAGCTATTGTCCTTTCAAGAACCGCTAGCATTGTTGGTCAGCTACCTGTACCAGACTATTGGTTCAATCAAGACTCCTGAATCACTTGAGGCAGTCCCACGTTAGCTTCACACTCGGCTCCAAAACTCAGGTCTGATAGTGACGCCTCGCACTTTACATGGAATTGTGAATGCTCAAGAACACAACACAGCGCCCTCCCGCCCCTTGCATAGTGACGCTTCAGGCACTCCTATGACCGTCTAGGATGACTCTACATACTTTGGCCAGTATCTCAAAGTGGCCAGTACCCTCTCCTACTCAGTGCAACGGCGCCAAAGCACTGACACCAACCCTGCGTCATTTTGACTCAGACAAGGTCGTTTGGGATTCGTCTTCAATTAGGACAGGAGCTGTGGCGCTTGCTCACTGCCTCCTAGCATGTTACAGAGTTGGATGTCAAAGAAAAACGGTCTATCACGAGCCTATCATTCGTCTTATCGACATCAAACACAGAGTGGGTGCCTCGCCCGAGGTGACATTGGGCAAATGTCCTACGGCCACCGTCAGGTTTTGAAAGAGGCAGTTCTCATTAGACGCAAGTGGCGCTCATTTATCATGTTTTAAACGCGAACCAGCAGAACACTAGTCAACCATTTGCGCAAGTTCAGCGTATTGTATGAATCGGGCTTCTAATAGACCGTCCAGATCACCGCACAGATGTTCGGGATATTTCGGTCCAGTTATCGATCGTCCCTGTTGTTTGTGTCAAGAACAACATCCGGTCCGTTGAGAATGCTTGAACAGTTTTGTGCCGGCCCATGGTCGAGCCAGAAATGAGCATGTGAGCATTTGATCCATGTATCGAAGTGGCTTGAGTAGTTGACAAGGACAGCGAGATATCGACGCAGGAAGCATTGGCTCCACAATAACCCCGGGTTGTCGGCGCAACTAGCTTATTACAGCACTGTACTGTAGTTCTTTCACACCCCTGGTGATTGTTCAGCACATTTTTCTAGAAGCATCGAATCCCGGTCAAGATGGACTGCACAGGGGTGCAAGATCAAATTTTTCGACACAATACCCATCGCCTGCTTAGCCGCCTGCAAGGTACAAGACATAAGGCTCCGGGAGGAGACACGCCTTTTTAGCTTGGCCACCAAACAGTCATCAGCGCCCTGTGTAATCTAGAATTCTTGTCACCACAGCTCTCCAACCAAAGTCAGGATGAAAATGCAGCCTGTTGCCTGGCCTCCCCTGTCGTGACGTAGCGCTTGGGGGCAGCATTCTTGGCCCCTAGACTGGTGTTACCTTGGAATTACTGTAACAACTCGATGGACAGCCTTGTTTAATTACCCCCGCTGGTCTGTGCGCCTTGGGAGTAGTATCGACACTATCAACAAGGCTAATTAGGCCGTGGGGAACTGTCGAAACAGTCAAAGAATGTTCTGGAATGTCTCGGATTTTTTGTAAGAGACATTTTTCTCTTCTCTCTCCTTCTCTGTCTCATCCTAAAACAGTGATATCAACAACTCCCCTTCGCGATCACCGGCCGCAGCCGCTGCAGCTACGCCGCTGCAGCTACTGCTTCTGCTACTACTACTGTACTGTTCTGCTACTGCTACTTCCGCTTCTGCGCCCCCAAAAATTTCTTTTAACCCCTGTCTATTCTTCGTATTTTTTGTAGTAATTTTTTTCCTTTCCTTTGTTTTAACGTAGCATCCTCTTTTACAAACAAATGTTTAAAGTTTCGGAAAGCACATCCGCCAAAGCTGCAAAGATAGCAGCTAGCTAGCTAGCCAGCCGGCTAGTTCTATGCATTTTATGTGTGAAGATCGATTAGGCTCAAAAGAAGGAAAAAAAGGCTTGAAGGCAAGCATGTTGAGAAAAGCATCAATGGTGGCGGTCCAGTCCGATGTACTGGTCTGGGTGATGATATTTCCTTTCCTGCTCTAACCAAAGCCAAGCACGAGAAATTGAGACTATCCCCAAATAGGGATTAGTCAAAACCTAATTACTTCGCACCGTCCGCGAACGTACCGCAGTGCTGGCGTCGATGAACTGCCCCAACCTCCAATCTCCTCCTTTTCACCCTGCTTCCTCCCCTCTACCCACAAGCCGACACCTCGGTCAATCAGTTTCCTCGCTCCCTCACTCTTTCTTTTTCCTCTCTCCTCCTAGCACTTCACCAATGCAGCAACACTCGCTGCTACAACAACACCACTATCACCACCGATCCCTTTTTCTCCCCATATCTTTCATTCTATTTTCCGAGGACTTTGATATCCATATACATATCCATACACAGCGAGCAGGGTGCCGAAGTGGAAAAACTAATTCACAATCCAAGCACTACTAGTCAATGAGCTAGGATAAAAATACAAGTGTGACGAACACAACACGCGCCCGAGGAGGATCTCAAGCGAGAGAAGGGAGACAAGACGATTGCAGAAAGAAAGTAAATCTAACTTACTCGGGCGAAATTCTAATGAAGAGACTATTCAATCTGTATTGTTAGTTGAGAAAAAGGAACAAAAACTCGTTTCAATAATAGAAGCAATCAGATTGGTTGTTCCCTAAGGGGAAATGACGCTGCCTCGTAGGGGAAGAGAAAAGGTACAGTATACCTTGATTGGGATAGTTCTCTGCTTTGTAGATTTTTTTGTAATGCTAATATTAATGATGAAGTGGGATGGAATCTATGCAAGAAACAGGATTAATCAAATAAATTGACTGACTCTTTTGGATTTTATCGAATAGTAATAAGAATGGAAAGAAAGAAAAAGACTAGACCTTTTTGGTGTCCATGTAGGACAAGCCTTTTCCAGCTCAGCTGCATGGTCCAGATCGAATGTCGAAGACCATCGCTCAAACCCTCAGCTACCCGGCTCTCCAAGCCTCTCAAAACAAAGATTTTCCGATACTTGATATCTGCAATTTGCGCAGCGGAATTGGTTGCCCAAGAAAATCTCATCTCCATCAAATGAGCTAGCTCTTCAGATACAAACGAACAAAACAAGGCTCTCCATGGCGGGAAGGCGAGTGATAGGGCTTTCCTCTCAAAAGATACACAGTCCGCCGGTTCTAAGACGAATGTTGAACGCGACCGGCATGTTTTTATGTTGGATTGTAGGCCAGGAGCGACCTGAACTCTTTTACGCCGTGATGCCGGGATATGACGAAATAATAGTTCGGATCCCCAATCTTGGAGTTGGTCCAAACTTGCTTGTGGTAGTAAATGGTCATCAGTCGTTAAAGATGCAAGCGTGGAACGAGAGTACGTCGCTTGATAAGCAAAGTGGACAAGGTTCGTGATCAAGGTACGTGGGTTGGTCTGTAATTACGGGTCAAGCACCGAATCGTCCCATGCGGCGGCCGCGACTGGCTGCTTGCACTGGTTGCATTTGCGGCGAGTAAATGAATGGGTGTTGTGGATATTGATACAGGTTGGCTGGTTGAGAAAATCCTGGTGGCATCATGCCCCCGGAGCTCATGACTGGGCTCATTTGTGCAGAATAGGGGATGGGTGAGGCGGCCTGGTTCTGCATGCGGAAAACATCGACGGAAGAAGGCGGAGTGGCATAGCCGTTGTAGCCGTTGGCCATGTAGGTATGGCCGTTGGCACGCTGTCCATGAGAAGGATAGTTCGGATACTGTGGTTGAGGTGTCATTTGTTGGTATTGCAGGTTGCCATAGTTGGGCTGGGAGGTGAAAGCGTTCATGGCGTATGGCGAGTAGCCAAAGGAGTCAGCGGAAGCGCTGCGAACAGGGCTTGTTTCGAGGCCAGTAGTGTTAAGAGGGTGGACGTACGACCCACTGTATTCGCGCTGGTAGGCAGACGGCTGGGAGAGTAGCGGCGGCTGGGCGGCTGGTCTACCTCGGTCAGGCATGGGCGGATGGGCGTGGGAGTACTGCTGTACTGGAGGCTGGGTGGAGCGAGAAGACATGCCAACCTCATCCATCAGGCGCTTGTATCCTTGGTCTGGCTGTGCACGAATTTGGCCGAGGACGGTGGTGATGTTTCTGACGACATCGGGCCGGGTAGCATCGTCTAAGAATGGGGTGGTCAAGATCTTGAAAATCAAGGTGACGCCGGATGCATGATCGCTGAGAACTTGCTCAAGGACTTGGTTGCCTGGAGTGAAGAAGAGGGCTTTGAGGATGGTATCACGAGCCTCGGGTTCATTCCGCTGATTGACGACCTTCAAGATGGTCAGGTATGCGACCTTGTGGGTGCCCAGTGAGACCAGCTGGGGAACAAGGCGTGGGGCCAGGACGGACCGGCGTCTCGGGAAGGTACATGTGTCGAGCAGCCAGGTTAAGAGAAGAGCCCCGTTGGCATTGGTGGCCAGTTGGACACTGGCGATGGTAATGGCTGCAGCCATGAGTCGCTGTTGATGTTTGGTGGCGTGGTGAGACTCCAGGCATGCACGTGTTGCTCTGGCACCAAATCGGCCCTGGGAGATTTCGCCAATTTGACTCAGGATTGTTTCGAAGATGAAGTCGCTGTAAGGCGGGCCGAAGCGCAGGCAGCACTGCAGCACGTAGTTGCCGTACTGATCGAGGAACAGGGGGACAGTGTAGGGACGCAAGCTCTGGACGACGATTTGGGTCTGTGTGTCAGTCTTGCAGACATCGATGATCTTCTGGGCTGCCCATGTGCCATTCTTGTGGACCCCTATTTCGGCTAGATGAGGAGCGATCTGAATGAGCATCTGTTCTTTGACTTGCTCGGAGCAGAATTCAAAGAGTTTTTGCACCACTGTGTTGCCCAGGTAGTCGGACGAGAGTTCGGCAATTTCTGGGAGCATGTCGATGGCGACTTGCTCAATCTCTTGGAGACTGCAGGTGCCATTGTCAATGCGCTTCCGGATATCGCGCAATCTGGGTGCATCGTAGGAGCGGTTTGGACTTGGCTCAGGGATTGGGGGAATCTCTGTCTCAAGCTGGCGATATGAGGCAGCACTCTGTATCATGGAGGCAATGATGGGCAGCTCGTGAGATTGGGCTCCGAACTCGATGACGATTTGCAAGATTTCAGGCTGCAAGTCTTGAAGACGGTCAATAAGTGGCGCAGCGGCATTCTGAGAGGATGCAGGCTGTGGGTGCCCAACGGAGCTGCCGCCGTTGGCGCTGGCAGCATTGCTGTTGTTGGTGGTGTTGTCGCCGCTGTTGGTGTTGGTGTTGGCAGCTGCGCCCAAAGTAGGTGTCATCCTCTCATTGTCTACAGACGAGGGAGTGTGGACATGTTCATTGGGCGTGTGTGAGTTTGACGCGGTAGGAGCTTTTGCAAACCCAATTCTGACGGGACCTGAGCCGGGGAAGATCTCCTTTCCATTGAGCATCTGTTTGGCTCGAACGGCATCCTCGAGGTTCTCAAAGTTGACAAAGCCGCAGTTCTTATGGGTAAGGACCCTTGTTGACTCGATTGCACCGTAGTGGCTAAAGATAGCATCGAGAGACGACATGGTGGTTGAGTTGGGGATGGAGCCAATCCAGAGCGATCGAGACATGTGCATGTCTGAATCGTCGATGGTCTCCAGTTGGGATACAGGGTGTTCAGCGACGGTCAGACGCTGCATAACATCTGCGAAGTCTCCTGGACCTGTGGACTGGGTGGATTGGGTCTCCTGCGGGGTAGGACTGCCGCCTTGATTTGCCTGGTCGACGGTGCGCAATGACTTTCTCTTCGGTGTCTCCACAATGCCGGCGGTCCGTGCTCGGGGTCGGGCAACGCTTGCATTGACAGCAAAGGCCTGCACGGCTTGGTTATGCAAGCGCACCTTTTCCTGAACAGCCTCGTACTCGGCCTCGAGAGCGGCAGCAGCAGAAGGCGTCAACTGTCCATTCTGAAAAAGAGGAAATCCGGAGCTGCCGTTTTCGAGGCCATCGAGGCCATACTGGGGCTGCTGGGTATTGACGGAGAAAGATCTGAAACGATTGGCGTTCCGCAAGTTGAAACTTGACAACGGGTCCGGTGCACGGCCCGGGGTAACATCAATCAAGCTGTCTTCTACCGACCGGAGGGGCTCGGCTCGGCCTGGTTGAGGCGTTTCGGCCAGGCCTAGGTAGTCGAGTGTTCGGACGCCTGTGTCAGTCATGCTATCCCTGGACAGGGATGGTTGCAGAGGCGACACCGGATCTTCGGCCGATTGAATGCTTGTCAGGGTGGCCGCACGACTGCGGGAGCTCCAGCTCGAGCCTACAAAGACGCTTGATTGACTGAGAATGCTAGCACGTTGGGGCATGCTGCCGGCGCGCAGCCTGGACAGGATAGCGGCAGCAGCGGGGTTGGAAACCGAGGATGCGGATGACGCATTGTTGAATGCCGTCTCAGCAGCAGAGGCCGGTCGAAATGGGCTTGTCGATGGCGTTGGCCGCGAGGTCTTTGAGGTGTTTTGAGCCAAGCTGGTGCCATTGAGCGTGGTGGCGGGCGATATTCTGGAGGGCAGCGTGCCGGCACGGCCACGGCGAGCGGGGCTGTTGATTCCACTCTCAGTCAAAGGCAGAAGATCGGGGAAGCCGTCCTGGGAGGGCGACTCGGGGATCTCAAAGAGCGGCGTGGACGCGCCGCTTTTGGTGGTTGGAGGGCCCCAGATGTTGTTGGAAGCCAAACCATTGGAGGACTGCAGTTCTCGCGCGCGTTTGGGCAACAGTCGAGGGCCCTGGTCAAGCAGAGGCGAGCTTGCTCCCACTCTTGCACCTGCCAAGCCGGTCAGAGCCGATGCAGACGGCTTTGAGCCAGCGAAGGCCGACTTGGTGGGTACGGCAGTGGCATCAATGGCAGGAGCGAGGGAGCCGATATTCAGGCTCAGCTGGCCTTCAGACCGTGGCGTGGTTGGCATGGTATGAGTGAGGGGTGGGGCGGTACGCCGTAGTCGACCTTCAGGAGCTGGCCGAGGATGGAGGGAGGGGCACGCCGGCCGAACGACAGCTTTGGATGCTGTCGTCCACGCAGGCGTCCACTCTGTTGCTGGTGTGAATCAAGTGTCCGCGGGTTGTTCACGCAGCCGGACTGTGGCTTGACATGAATTGGGAGCGCGGGGCCAGTGTGCGGCAAGTAGCGTGTCGAGTTGGCAAATTCGCTCGGCGCCAGGTCACGAGTTGTGGTGACGTCGGCGAAAACGGTTGTAGGCTGAGAAGGAGCGTCTGGCAAGGTCAACGACGGCAGTGACGGCAGTGGTGGGGCGCTGATGACGAACGGTGGATGGACGGAGGAACAAACAGGGTGAGTGGAGAGGGAAGTATCGGAAGCGAAGAGATATAGAGTCGGTATTTGGCTATTATGAAGCAGGTCGGGCAGGCCAGGGGCAGGCAAGGAATTAGCCCAAAGCCAGGACCAGACAAGAGAATAGCAAGACAGCGGCCAAGGAATGAGAGATATAAAGAGACGGAGAGAGACTGGCACAACAGGCCAAGTCGACGAGAGGGTGTCGAAGGAGAAAAGAGAGCCTTTAGCCAGGAACGAGAATGGGGGGATTGAGGAGCGATGGCCAGCAACAGCAAAGGGTCATGACCAGGGCCCGAGCAGAGGCGCGGCAGGGGAGTCAATGGGAATAGGGAATAGGGGATCGCGGTAGGGTAGTGCAGGGCAGAAGCCGAGCGGCAGGGATATGACGACGCGCTGCCAAGTGACAAACAAGCCCACAAGCCCCTGATACGATGGTAGCAATAATAAGGCCCGAGTACGCTCAACCGCCCACGGCGAGGTACCGGATAAAGCAGGACAAGGCGGTCGCTTCCTCCTTTCGGGGGCCAGCACGCGTGGACTCCTCGCACAGGCCACGTCGGTGTGCGGAGCTCCAGGGCCCGCCAGCACAACGACTAAGGTCAAGCATGCCCGGACGCGCGCCTGATAGGCTCCCAATCCCCCGCAGCCGTGGACCTTACTGACTTCCGTAGCTTCGCAGGTGCAACATTCACTCGGTTGCTCGCTGCCGTCAGGCCCTTGACTACCTCTCCATCCTACCCGTAGGTACAGTGCCGACTACCGAGAACCTGACACGGCCAAAAAGCCCGGGCGGATGCAATTGTGAGCCTGGGTCCGATCCAGCCAGCCAACAGCCAACAGCCAACAACAATAAGCAGCCAGCCAAGTGCCCCTTGGCCTAACCAAGGGGGCCTTGGCTGGGCTCCGTAGAATATCCGTCCTCAGGGTATTACCACGGCACCAGTGGGCCAGCCCCTAAAAAATCTGAAACACGGGGCAATGTGCCCTGACTGGCGGGAGTGGCCGTGGAATTTTTGCCTGTACGAAATTTCCTCTCAGAGCACGATCGGCTCCATACGATTCCATCTTCTTATTATTAGTCACTGGACCGATTGGGTTGAGCTGCAAGACAGCGAAGATAGACAACAGCTCTCTCTATATATATTTACATACAGTATGCATGCGTGTGTATATCTGAAGACTATGGTGAACACGGCCGTAAACCAGACTAGCGCTACGCCAACTGTCCCGTATTATAATTACTTCAGATTCGGGAATCTCTGACCTGCTTCCTGAAACAGCGATCCCGGCAGCCTCTCCTTCGCCCGCACAGGCCACAGCATTGGGCACGTGACCACTGTCCCCCGCCGTGATAACTACGGTATGATTGTGTGGCCTGGTGTCAGTGTATCACACATATCACAGCAAGGGAGCCCCAGTAGTAGGCCGTAAATGTGCGTTGACCGCAGAACTGGAATGGCTGCCGCTCGAAGGATTGTACGTAAAGTCAGGGGCATGCAGCTTGCAGGTTGGCAGCTGAGGAGAGCACAGGAGAGCACAGTAGAATCAGAATCAGAATCAGGCCAGCGCCCAGGCCCAAGGCTCAGGCTCACATTCAGCATCCAGCCCGTCAGCCACGGGCCGGCAGAGTGTCCCGGCCTCGAGACTGCTGGGAGACGGGGTGGGGAGAGAGCTAGGCGACGGGAAGGCGACTGGGAGACGCCTTGCTCCCTTGACCTGGCGAGCGGTGCCAAGTCGGGCGCCCGCGCCCGCGCCCGCCATTACGGTAGCTGACGGCCGCCAACCGACAGGGACCATCTACCGGTATGCCTCTCTCTCTCGACGCTCACAGCCCGGGCAACCACCGCAATGCTCGTCGCCGGGCAGCATGAATGGCATCAGCGAGCCGTTGCCCGGCCTTTTGGATGACCCGCAGTTCCAGCTGCCGGACCTGCCAGCCCTGACCGACTTCCACATCGCTCCTCTGCGCGACCCAGCGCCGCCTCGCCACCTCAATGCTCCTCTTCCCCTCGAGCCTGTGACCGACAATGCCATCAACGGTGCCCGTGGCTCGCGGCCCACGGCCCAGACGGAGCCGGCTGAGCCCAAGAAGATGCCGTACATCACGCCCAATGATGTCCTCCAGGCCCGCGAGTCCAAGAAGCCGCACCTGGCTATCAGCGAAATCATCGAACACAACGTCGGTCCAGAAGCTCCGCCGGTGCAGCTGCCTTCCTTCGTCAGCTTGTCCGTAGTCGAGAAGTCGCCCGTGCCGTCGCCCGTGCCAGCCAGCCAGGCCATAACTGCGACCCCGGCCTCGAAGAGACCTCGTCTGGACCAAGAGGCCGACACGGCAGCCCATGAATTCGGCCGCCAGCTGCCACGCCCGCCGCACAAGGAGCAGTTTCTCTCCAGGCCGGCGCCCTTGCTGCCAGCCATGGTCACCGGCCTGCATGAGCCTCCACCCTCGGCCGGCCTGCTTCCTTCCATCGACCTTGATCAGCGGCCTGCGGTAGGTCGCAAAGGCACGGCAAAGATCCAGGTCAAGGACATTCTCATGGACGTTGACGACTCGCGGGCCATGTCCGCCAAGGTGCCCACTCTGCCCCCCTTTCGTGACCCTGCAGGC
The DNA here is from genome assembly GCA_003709845.1 of Chaetothyriales sp. CBS 134916. Taxonomy (NCBI): domain Eukaryota; kingdom Fungi; phylum Ascomycota; class Eurotiomycetes; order Chaetothyriales; family Domatiomycetaceae; genus Domatiomyces; species Domatiomyces globalis. The sequence continues at coordinate 73,386 of QQXO01000011.1, read as the reverse complement.
CCGTTGTCCAAGGAGGACGCACCGCCGGTCGACAGTGCGGTGGCCCCACCTTCGCTCAACAAACGGCCTGAATTGCAGCCAAAAGGAGACAGTAGGGAAGGCCATATTAAGGCAAGACGGGCGCGCCGGCCGTGGACCGAGGCCGAAGCCCAAGATTTGCTCCATGGAGTTGGCAAGCACGGCGTAGGCCGGTGGAAGCAGATACTCGAAGATCCGGCATTCCACTTCAATGACCGCACCACCGTCGACCTCAAGGACCGCCACAGAGTCTCTATGAAAGAGAAGGACGGCCCGCCAGGAGCGGCAGCAGCGGCAGCAGCAGCAGATACCCCAGCAGCAGCAGACACCCCAGCAGCCGTAAAGGAGTTAGAGCATAACAGAGGAAGCACTACCGACCACTCTGATGGCCCTATCACCTCTGCCTCGACAGCCTCTGCTCCCCACCGCCGCAAGCGCCGCGCCTGGACGCCTGGCGAGGACGAACGGCTGATCAAGGGCATCCAAAAGCACGGCTTCCAATGGACCAACATCCACGACGACCCAGACCTCGACCTAATCCATCGCCGCGCCACTGACCTACGCGATCGTATCCGCAACAAATACCCAGAAGGCTACCGCCGAGCCGAGTCGGCCCCGCTCCGCTCCGAGGTGCGCAAAATGGAGAAGCCCAAGACAGCCAAAAAGAGACGCGGTGATGGCCCACAGACCGCTTTGGAAGGCGCAGGGCTAAGTGAGAGGGAAAAGGAAGGAGAAAGGGACAAGGAGAAAGAGAAGGAGCAAAACAACAATGCAGGCCTGACTCTCCCGAGCCTGACACTCGATGACGATAACGACGTAATGGATTGGGACAATACCCTGCCTCCCCTCTTGGAATGGGATGATTTGGGCAACATGGGTGTATAGGACGATAGAAGGCAGTGTCATACATACATTCGCCTTTTGGTAGCATAGCGTAGCGATGGCGCGTCATGACAGTGGCCTGCGTATGTATATAAAATAAAAGTTAGTTTGTTGGAAACTGAGCAAGGTGACTGGTGAATTTCTTCCCTGCTACCTACCTCAACATGCTTTTTGTGTGGTGGCATTGCCTTTTCTAGAACTGATTTCCTCAACTCGTGTGCCTCGAAATTTTTTCAACAAAAGGGCCCCCCCTTTTTGCCCAGTTGCACAAACACAGACTTTCAACACCTTGCGCTAATCAAGCTGACATCGCTAGTTATTCATAGAGAACTTGCCACTTAACTAACAATCTCGGACAGTAGAATACAGGCAGGCAGGTATCTTCAGTCAGAGGCCTGCCTGCCTTACCACGCATTCCGGTCCCAGTTTGGATCTACCCTCACATTGTCAGCATGACTGGTTCTTCCGTTTTTTTGTTTTACTTCTCTTGTTTTGAGTATAACACATCAGAAAACTCACCCTGTACAAAAGGCCCCAGCACTTTACTCCCTGTCTGCAGGAGCGGGTGGCCTACGACAATCTGCAAGAACCGCTGCAGGCCTTCGCGCCGATGCTCAATCACATCGTCGCTGAATCGATTCGTAAACACCTTGCCCGGCAGCGGCGGGATTGTCACTCGCGCCGACTCACGCTCCAGAATCTCCCGGAAGTACTCAAAGTCCGAGTACCGTCGCCGCACGATGCTGTGTCGCAGTTTAAATGCCGGGATGTTTGTGCGCGTTTGGATCTCGTACGATGTGTACATCGACCGCGGCGATGAGCCATGCGTTTGTGGGTTTTTCACCTGTCAGAATCGAACTATGCGTCAGTGCGCACGCCTTTAATAGGTTGGCAGGGTGTATAGGTGGAGGAGGAGGAAGAGGAAGAGGAGGAAGAGGAGGAAGAGGAGGAAGAGGAGGAAGAGGAGGAAGAGGAGGAAGAGGAGGAAGAGGAGGAATAGGAAGAGGAGGTGGAAGAGGAGGGCGCTGCGCACTTCGATCTCGAGAAAGTTCTCCGGTGGCGCGTAGATTTCTTCAAATGTTTGTTGGCGGGCTTCTGGCATCGACTGCATCTTGGCGACGTGCAGGTTGGCAGTGTTGTGTGGATGGGGTTAGGTAGTCGGCAGGGTAAGAGACCAAACCAAGGGAAAGAGGGTGGTCGGTGGAGTGGGGTGACTTCCACTAAGGGTGACCGATTCAAGGCCCTTCTGTCTAGTTACGTTTAACTTAGAGCTGCGATCAGGTTAATGATGTCTGACAGCAAATAGATACAGGTTGTAAAATGGTCTTGTGCTGTGCTGCTCAATCAGACAAACTTCCTTTCTGTTATCCCCTCCATTTCCACGATGGTGTCACCAAGAGGTCCGTGCACAGGCCGTATAAGTGCCGTACCAATACTACAGTACCGTCTGGTGTGGGCCCCTGTCACCTGCAAGGCTGTGGGGGCGGAAAAAGTTCCTGGTAATGTAACTTTTTCATGTTACACTTCAGTACCTCATTAGTCTCTCCCTATGTTCTATGTCCACCAACTAGCTGGAAAGCAGCCGGCTTTGTCATGGCTCAAAAGCGTAAGAGAGAAGAAGAACCCGCCACATCGTCTGCTTCTGTGAAGCTTCAGAAACCAGAAAAGCCCGTTGTTGATCCTCGCCTGGTGCAGATTTACGACCAGCTAGCCGACGAGAAGGAGTTCAAACGACTCAAGGCTGCGACCCAGCTGTTGCAGAAACTCCAAAACGAGTCAACTACACAGGAGGATGTTGAGCGCGCCCTGAGAAGACTCTTCCGAGGTCTGTGCAGTGCCAGAAAGGCCGCTCGTCAAGGCTTCTCCGTCACCCTGACCGAGCTGCTAGCTCAGCTTGCTGCCAAGACGATCAAAGCTCCACTCGCTTCTGAGCAACTGATTACTCTCTTGGAAACCGCTACAGCCCCTGACAGCAGCGCCACCAAGCAAGAGGATCGTGACCACTTGTTAGGCCTTGTCTTCGCCGCCGATGCTGTCATCAAATCAGGCATCTTGACCCAGCGCCGCGACCGAGCCCAGTGGAAGCGGTTGGTAGCCATCGTCTGTGCTGTCTCGCAGAAGAAGACCTGGCTCAGGCAGGAAACCGGATGGATGCTGTATCAGTTTGCTGAGACTGCTGCCGCCGACACGGCCACACCCGATATTCAATTCTTCCTCGACGACATCATTGATGCACTCTCCACACACAGGCTCATTCGCACATCTGAGGGCGTAGCCATCTGGTTATCGGCAAAGAAGTCCTTTCCTGATGCCAAGCTGTCCAAGCATGTGTGGAAGCAGGGCCATCCACTCGCTGCCAAGGACGTCAACACTTTGGCAGATATCATGAAAGATGCTAGAGGGGGGTCCAGTGAGGAGCATGCCATGGAGGCCCAGGGGGCAGCTCTGTGGTCCGCTAACCTTCACTTTGCTTGGGAAGTCGTTCTTTCCCTCCTTCTTGATCCAACCGCCATGAAGACAAAGGACCTAGTTTCTTTTGCAAATTTCTGGACCGTTGTTGTCGATCAAGGTCTCTTTGCAACCAGCAGTAGCCCAGAGAGAAAGCAAACAGGCCTTTCTGTCCTTATCTCAGCTACACAAACCGTTCCACTCGACTTTCTTCCTCAGTTATGCTCCAAGAACGTTGTACACTCCCTAGTGAGGGGTCTGGGCGATAAGGACACGTATTTACACAAGGTATGTGAGAAGGCCAAGAAAGCCATCGAAGATCGGTTGGTGAGCTTTCCGGATATGAAGGAGACTTCAACAATTCCTGCTGCTTGTCTCGATGCAGTTTTCCGCGCCACTGAAACCCAAGATCTCGATACCCTAACCAAATCGAAATTCCTATTCCGCACCGGCCTCGATGGAAACGCTAGTCAACGTATCAGCATTATAAACACTTTCAACAAGATGGCTACAGAAGTTCTCCCAGACAAGAAACGATATCGTTGGATTCTTGACTTTCAGGCCAAATCCCTGATCGTCCTTCTCCGAGACTCAGTGGCGAAGATGTCCGAGGATGATGTACAACAAGTGATAAAGCCGTTGTCATCATGGTTCAATCTCGTGTATGGGAGCCATGATGATCTCAGCGACGATTTCAAAGCTTTTGTTAAATCTCGAATTGAAAATGTGCTGGAGCAATGTCTTCGTGGCGGTGGCCCCGGTTGGTTGATCTTCACGTCCTGCGTGGAAAATGGGATCATGCTACCGATTCGAGAGGGTCAAATCAAATCCAACAAAGAAATACGTCAGATCCTCGATGCTGTATGGCGCAAAGTTTGCCAATTCACCAAGGATGCGGGGTCGACGGGCGTCGGTCAGGCTCTGTCACTGCTCTATTGCACCATCATCATGGATATTGCTAGCGGCGAACCTGACTCTATCGAAAGTTATCATGAACTCATCGAGATGGACGATCTGCAGGGCAATGCAGATGCCATCACCGAAGTTTTGCTCGGACTTGCGCCACGGCCCTCGAAGTTTCTGAGATTAGTTTCGCTTCAAGTGTTTGAATCCATTTCGCCTTATCTTACACAGGATGGCCTGGACGCTCTAACACGCGTGCTGCTGACGAAAGAGAATGACAGCGGGCAGCAAGAAATGTTCGGAAGCGCGGAAGATGAAGATGGTGAGGGAAACTTTGGAAGCGAGAGTGACGAGCTTGATTCTGACGTTGAAGTGGTTGATGGCCCAGATGTTGAGTCCTCAGACTCGGACGCTGAGTCAGAGGCCTCAACATCCAGCGATGGCCACGAAGACGAGGAGGACCAGGCTCAAGATGATGGAGATACTGGAGATGATGATGATAACGACGCTGACGAGCTGGCCGCATTCGACGCGGCCCTTGCCTCGGCCCTGGGAACACGAAGTCTCGCGCAAGGCGAACAAGAGGCTGAATCTTCAGACTCTGATGTCGACATGGACGATGACCAGATGACCACTCTGGATGAGAAGCTCGCCGAAGTCTTCCGAGCACGCAAGGAGGCCAACAGCAAGAAGAAGGAACGAAAAGACACCAAGGAAGCATTCATCCATTTCAAGAACCGTGTCTTGGACTTGGTCGAAGTATACTTCAAGCATGAGTGCCGCAATGGACTCGCTGCAACACTGGTCTTGCCCATTCTACAGAGTGTCCGCATCACGAAAAACAAGCAAATTGCAGACCGAACATGCAACATTCTTCGACAGTTCTTTGCCAAGTGTAAAGGCAAAGACGTCCCCAAAGTCAGCAAGCAGGATGCTCCGAATCTTTTGTCACAGTTCAGACAAGTACACGAAGAGGCCTGTCAGGAATCGTCAAATGCGCATGCCAGCCTTGCCAGCACTGCCAGCATCCTTCTCGTCAAAGTCTTGCTCGGTGCTGGGACAGATGTCAATGTTCTGGTAAGTGAGTACGGCGAGACGAGGAAGCGCCAGCTCACCAACAAGTCTTGCAAAGTGCAGCCTTCGTTCTTCAGCGATTGGAACAACTGGTGCGCTCAGGCAAGGGCACAGCTTGCCAAATGATTGTTGCTGCGCCTGCTTCGTACAAGCAGACGCCGTTTTGAGCGCACAAGGGCGCCGAGGACCGGGAATGGGCACGCATGCCACCCAGTGAGACTGCGTCTTAATTGTCGAGGGCCTACTCAGAGTGGACTATCATAAGCAGGCCGGCTTTGAGCTACCTCGTTTGAGTTCATAAAAAGATGGGATTCATCGTCACACAAGTCCCTACTCGTAGAGAAGACGTCGTGAGCATCGAATTTAAAATTTTGATCTGTCGCTTCATGCTAAACTATGGCGACTTGGGTGCCTGCAATACCGCTGCACCAATGTTGCAAAACTCATGATCATGTCACATTGACAGAGGTACCAGTAGATCGTCAACGGCGTATTTGAACACACCTTCGTTGCATCGATCAACGCCTTCACGCTGCCCCGTCAATAAGGTTGAGAGGCAACGGCTCCACGAGGGACTCGTTATGTATACGAAGTCTTTCGCGCAAGCTCTGAGCTGAACGGTGGACGGCATTATCAGGTGCGTGGCATGTGAGATTGGCCCAAGGGCCTCTACCGTGCTTCAATACGTGAGCGGCCGACACAGATTCGCCGCGTTGGCCTCGTTCCAATTGGTCAGAGGTGATGAGCGATGACGTCGAGGTTTAGACACTGACTTAGGCGTCGATCAAGAGTTCTGAGAAAAGTTGATCGATCGATTGAGCAAACGACGATAGAATACCGTAATAGATCAAACTGACTGGAATACTGGATAAGGTTTCTTGTCATGTGCGTCTTGGCAACAAGAGCCAATCTGATTGGTCGCCTGATTTCATGTATCCGAGTAATGACCACGTGACCGGGTTTCAAAAATATGTGGCATTCCCAAAGACTGTTTTGATTTCATTCAAATCCTACATCTTGAGAATTCTACAGAAATACCATTTTGGCAGAAGACCTCCCATTCTTCCCTTTTGCCAGCACGATAACCATTGTCTTCTCTGGCGATGGAACCCCCATTTCTTCAGGTCGACTCTGCAAAGGGCTGAGCACATTGGATTCCGCTTGCCACTTGCCATGCGCAAACTCTACGTGCTCAAGTTCATCTCCATCGACGTAGACACTCAAAGCAGAGATGTCGTCTTTCTGAGCGATGCACGAGATGCCAATCTTTTTGCCTTCAACTGTATCGAAAACTGTCGCGTCCAAGCTCAGTTCCGGCGGTGCTGGTCCTGGCTTGCTCTTTTGCCCGCTGAGAACAATCCTGTCCGTGACCAATGCTGGCGTTCTCATGGGTGCCTGCCGCAGATTGCTTACTTTCTCGAATGCGTAGGCGTATCGGAACAAATTACTGTCATCATACGCCTTGGAGGCAAAAGTAAGATTGACAGGCATTTTTGTGTCGACCATTACCCCCATTGGCACACTAACTGTTGGGATTCCGAATTGACGAATAGCACAGTTCCCGTTGGAGTAGAGAACCCCATTGCGCCATGTCTCTGCAGCAGAGGTCACGTTGATATCTGCATCTGCTTTTCCTACATCGCCGTTGCATGGCCAGACTACCATGTCAAGACCCTGACTGTCGAGCCAGTCCTCGAAGTCTGTTTTACGCTTGCCCTCAAGATTTTCCAGTGCTTGGCCCATACCGGGAATCTCGTAGGTGGGAATGCGACCTGCGGTAACATACGCCACAACATCGGTGTGCCGGATGAGAGGGTCATCAGACGCGTATTTGTCGGGGATGGATCCTGGTGGACGAGGGAAGATAGTGGCCGAGTCTACCTGGGCGAGACTAGTTGCAATGTTCCCATCACCATTGTTGATGAGGAAATCGTCCCAGGCATATGCCATAAGCTGGCACATATCAAGCTCACTATGGTGAGGAGGCGCTATAGGATCCGCAGCCGGTCTGTCTGGACGCGATGCCTCGAATTTAGTGACAAGAGGGAAGTCGACCTCTTGAACGGTGGCGCCAAGATCTTCCAATATCGTCCTAGCGCTGTTCCACAGATCAATTACCGATTGACGAGTATGCACCTCCTTGCTGTTAGGTCAGAATCGACACCACCGATATACATTTTTGGCACTCCGAGCTTTTTCCCCGTTAGTGCACTCGGAACGGACAGGTCATGGTATGACTTGGGACGAATGATGTCGACATCTTGGAGCTTGAAGAAGGGTTGCTCTCTCCAGAAGTCACAAGTTGCCTTGTCATCCTTTGCAACTAGCACATCGAGCAAAAAAAACATGTCTTCTACCCTCCGCGTATGGGGAACGACAGTGTCGCACGTGGGAAAGAGCGGCCAGTTTCCTCGGATTGAGATCAAACCTCTAGACGGGGTGTAAGCGACCAACCCATTGTTGGAAGCAGGCGAACGCCCGGATGAGATGGTCTCCTCGCCCATACCGAAGACGCCAAAGCTCGCTGCAGTGGCAGTTGCTGATCCATTTGACGAGCCCGAAGCGAAGGCAGCTGTGAGATAGTCTGCATTGTATGGAGACTCGGCGCGTCCATACACGCCACGCTGCATACCCCCAGCAGCCATTGGAGGCATGTTCGTGCGGCCCAATATGACCGCCCCTGCGTCCTTGATTTTCTTGACGGTGAATGCATCTTCATTCGCAACCAAGTTTCTGAATGCCGGAGAGCCAGATGCCACAGTCATGCCCTGGATTTTGTAAGAATCCTTGATGGTGCACGGAATCCCATCCAACGGGCCCAGCGTTTTGCCTGAAGCACGGCGCTGGTCTGAGGCTTGAGCAGCTTCGAATACATCCTCCTTGATGATAGGAATTGCATTCAGCAGCGTCGAACGGCGATCATATTTTGCAATTCGAAGCAGGTGCTTTGCCGTCAGCTCGACGCTGTTAACGTGGCCTTGAGAGAGTGCTGAGGCAAGATCTGCAATCGTTGCTTCGACAATGGATAGAGTCTTTGTGGCTTCCGAGTGACTGACGGAGCCCATTGTTTGCGTGAGGTTTGTGAAAACCTGGTCTCGTGTAATGTTAAGGAGATGAGGAGAGTTCAGGCAAGATAGGTTCGAGGTAGCATTTTATATCTATCATTGCTTATTATAGCTAGATTGTCCTTCTCCATGAAGACATTACACTCTTTGCACAAAGAAACTATTTAGTAATTTCTGGTTGCAGAAACTTACCGCGGGATACATGGTGTATTTGCCCTTCAACAGTTGCAGATTGCACTCTCGCAGTAATAGTCTACATGTTATTTTGCAGCTGTTAAATTCTGATAGCAAAGTTCAAGCAAACGTTTCCCTTAATAGGCCAACCTAGCTCTGCAACATCTCCCTCTTAGCCAATCAAAAATTGCTATCTTGCCAAGATCCACGTAATCTGTACAGCAGCCAATCACATCAAGCTAAATGTTTTGTTTTGTTTGCTCAATCACCTCTCATTTGCAATCGTCAACTCCTCTCTCCTTCATTCATCTCCAAGCTCAGCCCTCTCGTTTGCAGCAACTTGACTTAACGTAATAGTCCTCTCTGAAATTAGCCATTTGCCTATAGGAGTTGCACTAGAGACGCGCTAGGCCAGGATCTTATCTGTTGACTAAACTGTATGGTGGGTTAGTTCAGCTTCTTGAGAAAATACAATACGGTAAGGGTGGTCAATACAGTATATTATGTGTAGAAGATGAGTCTGATAATTCAGTCTCTTCCTCTCCCTACTTTCATGCTTCCCAAACATCTTTCCCTCTGCAAAGTCATATTTTCTTGCTTACCATTACAATGGCACAGTATCTCTCTTCCGAAGATCAAGTGCCTGGGACGATCTGTCTTGTCGACGTTGCGAGTCGGGCTTCTTTTGCTCTCCACGATGCCTCTCACAAAAACATTATTCTGGTTCCCCGTCCCAGCTCGGACCCCAATGATCCGCTGAACTGGACCTACCGTCGCAAGCATCTTGCGGTGTGTATGGCGTACCTATACGTCCTGGGCACTGGAATTGCTACATCTCTTCAGTACTCTGTTCTCGCGGACATTACAAAGGACACAGGCATTTCTACCTCAGATCTGGTTCAGGGAACTGGGGTCATGTTTCTATTTTTCGGATGGGCCTGCTTGGTGTGGCAACCAATCGCCCTCACTTTCGGACGCCGTGGCGTGTATCTCACCAGCATGTTGCTCACAGTCCCCATGATGGTATGGACTGCATACTCCACGTCTGCGAGCGAGTGGGTAGGGCATCGAACGTTGATTGGTATCATTGTCTCACCTATCGAGTCTTTGTGTGAGGTCACAGTTTTTGACCTCTTCTTCGCCCACAACCGCGGTACATATATGGGCCTATACGTTTTCATCTTATTCGGGTCTAATTTCTTAGCCCCGCTCGTTGCTGGATGGTTCAATGATGCGTATGGATGGCGCTGGACAATGCACTTTGGAGCCATTATATGCGCGGCATTCTTCATTATCATGTTCTTTTTCATGGAAGAAACAATCTACTTCCGAAAAAGTTCCATTGAGGGACAAGAAATCATCAGTACAGGAGGGCAGGATTCCATGGAAGTGAAGGACAACACAATCTCAGACAAGGAGGCACTGACAACAACTACCTCGTCCCTGCACACACCTGCACACACCTTTACGACTGAAAACATCAACTTGGGGTGGAGGAAGTACAACTTCTTCAAGACTGTTCCCGGACGACCCACCAACCTTGAGATGCTAAGGATGGCATATCGTCCCGTTATCATGATATTTCGCTTTCCCACAGTCGCATGGGCTGGATTCCTCTATGGCATAAACCTAGCTTGGTACAATGTCCTCAATGACACCGCAAGTCCCGTCTTGACGGCGGCACCTTACAACTGGTCGGCCGCCCTCGTGGGCTGTGTCTATACAGGTCCGATAATTGGCGCCGTGGTTGCTTCTCTTTGGTCCGGAAACGCGGCGGACTGGATCGCGCTTCGTCTCGCACGACGCAATAACGGCATCCGCGAGCCTGAGCAACGTCTCTGGGTTTTGACAGTATCTGGTATCCTATCCGCTGTCGGACTCATCATCTGGGGGGTTGGTGCTGCCCACAGCATCCACTGGATTGGGTTGATCTTCGGACTCGGAATGCTGACATTCGGTGTTGTGACTGGCGGGTCGATAGCTGTGAGCTATAATGTGGACTGCTTCAAAGAGATTGCCGGTGAGACTACGGTGTCAATCATGTTGATCCGAAATACGATCGGCTTCGGCTTCAGCTATGCCATCACTCCTTGGTGGACAACACAAGGACTGCAGAATTGCTTCATCACGGCAGCCATGATTTCCATCTCTTGTACATTCACATTTTTGATCATGACCATCTACGGCAAGCAAATCCGTCGTGCATCTATCCCAGCTTATCGAAAATACATGTCTACCATGGTGGTCTCGCAAGGTTAAAGAGGTGAAGTCGAGTTGAGATTGGGATTAGGGATCTAGGTATCTCTAATCGCTGTTATTTATCAATATAAAACCTAGGATATATATTCCATAGATATTAAACTGCTAAATGTAGGCTTTTCGTTGAATCCCCTATCATGTCTCTGTTATGAAGTGGCTTCCGCTAGACACAGCAGCCGTTCCCGTGCCTTACCTGCAGAAGGTATATCATCCTCCAAATTCTGTACCAAGTCTCCCAAGAATGCTATTAGTCGCTTCGCTTCGGATCGATACAGACCGCTGTCGTACAGGGAGGCATTGTAGAGCATGTGCCCAACACCGAGCAATTGGTGCACAATCTGGCTGCTCGCGACCTTGAACATTATCAGAGGCGCTTTCGTCACTTCTTCAAGAAAGCTCTCGGGGATATCCATAACTTCTTGAGCAGGAACTTGGCAGTAGAGCAAGACCATGATGCTGACAAGTGTTTCTGTACAGGTGATCTGGACTGCCATGTACTTGCACCTGTTGCTTTGGAAACTGCTCTCTGGTTCAGTTAGACGAAGCAAAATGCGAGGTTTGCCGGCTTTGAGTCGGGCCAGGCTGTCGAGAAGGGTTGTTGGCGAGGGTCGATCGCAGAGCGCGGCGAACACCGCCTTACGATTCCTGCTCCCGCGAAGACTGAAGATTGCATACTCTAGTAACCGAAAAAGGTCTGTGATGTAGTCCCATCCAGCAGTCCAGGCGTTGGTCTCGGGGTTCATGGCTGGAGTTATGCGTGGATAAAGAACGGATACCTGCGATTCTGGCATCCGCACTGTGTGGTTAAGCACACATGCAGAGTGGATCTCGAGCCGATAAACACACCAAAATAACCGTCTCCGATCGTCGACATCGCATATGGAAATGTCACGGGGCCAGCGGCTTTCGTCGTGGAAAGCGTTCTGAGCAACTAAAGTGCTGTAATTACCATGCAGCAATGAGTACACGGCTAGGAGACCAAAAGAGCGCAAGTAATCGAGATCCTGTGGTTGATTCACCTGTACTGGTGTCTTGGAAACGGCTTCGAAATAGTATTTATTGCTATCATGGTTAGGCAAGCCTTCAAGTAATGTCCTGTCGAAGACTGCATTTAGTCCAACCGCCTGAGAGCTGACGGCGCACAGTGCCATCAGCAACAAGTAAGATGGACTATCTGGGTGTGGAATCCCATCTTCCCAGCGCGTGAGAAGGTCATTCTCCGGCAGGAATGGGAAGCTAGCTAGTGCTTAGCAACTGTGCGACATCTGCAGGTAGGGGAGATATCATTATATTGGAATTAAGTAATGAGGGATAGAAGAGGTTGAAAACTCGTGTGAAGATTGTAACTATGAAGACGTGGATGAGCCACTTTTATCGAGAACAAGTGGCAAATCTTGGCGCTAGGCTGACATAGGCTCCAGTACGTTTACAGCACTTATGACACAAAATCCGTTTCAGAGCTAACAGATTTTGGTCATCTCCAAAATCTAATATACCCCCCCAGGCTGGATGTATTGCAAGGGCAATACTGTAGCCTATATAGCAGTTGATTATAGTGTATATATCCTCCTATCCCTTGATACTGATATTGACCTTGTATATGTAAACTCAAGAGCATGTATTGTTTCCTTCTGGACTGTGAGTCGCCAGTGTCGTTTCCAAGTGTCTCTATTATTGTTCAATTGTAAGGTGTTGAATATGATTGAGTAGGATAGAAGTTGATTGATTAATGATTGCTTTGACTAGCTTATTGATAATTAATCTCTCGAGTTAAATTGAATTGTTGATTGTAGGGAGGAGTTGTTAGGAGTTGAAGGATATTGGCAGAGTTGTTAGCTAATAGAGGTCCTCTATCCCAAGGAGTTAACGAATAACATTAGTTATCCGGACACGAGCTGGCTATCCAAGGTTGATAAGTAATGTCTTGTCAGGTGTTGTAGAAGTGTACTGAGCTCATAACTATTGGAATTAAGTAATGAGGGATAGAAGAGGTTGAAAACTCGTGTGAAGATTGTAACTATGAAGACGTGGATAAGCCACTTTTATCGAGAACAAGTGGCAAATCTTGGCGCTAGGCTGACGTAGGCTCCAGTATGTTTGCAGCACTTATGACACAAAATCCGTTTCAGAGCTGACAGATTTTGGTCATCTCCAAAATCCAACACATTACTAGCACTGGTACGTCGTGTTACGATAAATTCGTATGAGCCGCTGTATAGCATCCAACGATCCGAGCTCGGGATATTGATTCTCGTTTTCGCTCACCCTGTCGTCGAGGCGGTCCAGCCGCGGTGCCTTTGGCTTCCTGCCTCTTCGCCGAACAGGCCGGCTCATGGTGCACTGAGCACCATAGTCTGTGCAAGTGAGACAGCTTGCATCAGAGTTCCAGACTGAGCTGGTAACACTCAGCGCCCAGCGGCATTTGAGCCCCCTTGTGTGGCAGAAATCACAGGCTCGTGAGATGCGCTGCCTGGTTTGCTCGGTGTGGGGCTGCATGTCGAGATTGGGTCTACCTTCGAGGATCGATAAAAGACTGAAGAATAGCAGCCTATTTGGGGAATTATCAGTTGAAAGATGGGGTGCCGTGGACATGTCATCATCAACTGGATCGACATTTATCATAATTTAACAGCGGTTAAATTGCTGAACAGGGCTGATAAGCTCTCGTAAACTTATAATACATTCCGAATACAACGTCAAATACGGCCAGATGCCGTTTTTGACTTAAGTTTTTTGACACCGGCCAGAGTATTTTGATAAATCCTCATGGCTTTAGTCAAAACGGGAACTCGCTGATTTTCTGACACCCTAGGTCGCGTACACGGACCAGCAGAATCACAAGCAACCCTCTGGAGTGGAGCATCTAGAGCACTAACTCTCTCATCTGTTTGCCAATGTAGAAAAGGGGCCATGGTTTGAGAGGGCTCTACTCCATAAACGGATCGAGGCTATATCAGTTAGGGAATACTAGCTGCCAGTGCCTGCTGTACGTTTTCCCGGACTGGGCCATCAGCTCTAGCTCTGCGAAAGATGATAATGATCACTACCTGTCATCTCCTGTGTCACATTAATGGAGAGACAAGGACTTGGACAGTCTCTAGACGAACAAGAAAGCAATCGAGACTGTTGTGAGGCTGCCATCTGCGGTTAAGACTGTCATAAATGCCTCATGCTAAGACCGTCGCCGCCTCATGCTAAGGCTTCCTCACAACAAGGGTCCCTGAGGTATGAGCAGGCATACTGTTTTTCGGTTACAGCAATGTCGCAACTCTGTCAGAGAGAGAGAGAGTATCAGTGCCCGAACGTTCCGAGGGACATGCTATAAGGATGTGCAGAGCATAGGAGGAGTATTCAGTCTTCAAACGTTGAGTCTTGTATTGTCCTAGACATAGAGAATTCCAACCAATCCCAATCTCTCTCGTCCTCCTCTTTGCCTTCCATATCTGGGAGTCTCTAACAAAGGCAAGATTAGCGGAGCACTGTATACATTTAGTGTAGTCTACTCCATTCATGTACATGCGTATAATATATCCCAGATGGTCAGTAAAAGCATTTTCGAAAGCAAATTTAGTTATTCTGTGCTATGCTAGTTAGTAATTATACTACACTCATATGCCCCTGGAAGGCTAGAAAAACTTTTTGAGAAGCACCTACCTCTGTGTTCCTTACTTCCCTTGCTCTTTCCTTCTGTAGACAAACAGCACCGAGTGGCGCTGGTATCCCCCTCGTTGAAATCTCCTGTTCTCTTTCTTTTCTTCCCTCCGGCGACGAAAGAATGAATCTAAGTCGCCATGGTTTTTGTCACCGATATCCTGGTCATTATGGCCACTTTAGTCGCCCAACTGGGCTCGCCGCCTGGGAGTAAGCTGTCGCAAAGTTCCTTTTGTAGACACCGTCCTGCAGTTCATCGCCCGGTCTTCCCCGGCTACGGCTCCGGCTCCGGCTCTTTCTCATCCTCCTCCTCCTTATCATGCTGCTGCTGGCACCGCTCATCTTACTGCCGCTACTACTGGCGCTCCTGTTCCTGTTTCCGCTCCTAGTCCGGCTCCTGCTCCTCTTCCTGCCGCTGCCGCTGCCGCTGCCGCCGTTCCCGTTCCTGCTCATGCCGCGGCAACAGCCGCCACCAACCAGATTCTGGACAAACTGCAGGAGATTGACACCAAGCTGGAGTGAGTGATGGCCGAGTTGACCGCACTTCGTCGTGATCGTGGCTCCACAATCACGGTGACAGCGGCACTGGGAGGGGGGGTGCAACTTCCTAGGCAGTAAGCTATTCTTCCTGGGATTCATTGTTGTAGAAAAACTTAAGACGCCGTGTTGGAGGCGGCAGCAGGTCAAATTTCCGAGATGACCGGTGAATTAGTTAGAACATAGCTTACAATGCTGTGTCTTCTTACTCAAGATCACGGCCTCCGAGGAATTGCCATATGTCGACCCTTACATTGATATTCTCAGGATCTCGAGACTCAATCCGAACACGTAAGTCAGTAGCACAATCTCCACAGATAATAAAACCCCAGCATCGTCTCTCTGTTAAACTGTCTTGTACCTCCTATCCATGCTCAATTGCCTCCATAACAATAGCTGGAAAGGCTTCGTAGAATGGCGACAGCCAAAATTTCAAAATTCATTAAGCTCCAGTTTCAGCTAATCCGGTAGGCAGACAGGTGTCTCAAAGGTCCCATGGAGCAGGAGCTTCCCCGGATTACACGGGCCTGGATTGAATGCCAGGTCTGGTTTTTCTAGTCACCAGAGACGCATCCATAGCAACTGTGTGATAGCTCTGAGAGCGGTGGTCCATAGGCGGGGCCCATCTCATGCCCCCTTATATAAGCGCCAACCACTGAAAAATACATGCTAAAATGCGAGTGGTCGAGGCAGAATGGTATGCCCCACATATAATAGCTGAATTGGTGACCATGTTGGGGACAATGTCAGGTGCCTGCTTCCATTGGTATAGAATGTTACAGGCACGACAGGCCATCATATCGGGCCAGTCTACCTCAATTAGGCGTAGTAGACGCTTCTTCGCCCTGGGATTCTGGCTCACATTGATATGCGGGCTCAAGATGGCATAGAAATAAGTAGATATCAGGCTCAGGGAGATGGTGGACTCAGGCGGCAGAAATGAGATGACAAGTAAGATGACTTCCACTGGGAACCTGGCCAGGATCAAAGCGGTAGATGGCGTTGGAAACGGTTCATCGGGTAGCGGCAGAGGCACATATGCTCTGGATCCTGGCCCTGTCAAAGCGGGACACGGGAAGCAAGGGAGAACAAGGCACCAATTGGTCTCAGCTTTTCCCTGGTATAATTTGTGAGCTGGTGGAGATGAATAGATTGTCAGTAAGTGGTGGTACTGTCTGGAAGGAAAAGTTGGTAGATTGGGGCTGAAAGCGAGGGACAATTCGAGATGAGCCGTTCTGGCTTGGTAGACCTGCAGGGTTATTCACGGGGTTGGATGTCAATGGAGAAATATGACAGGCTGTGTCGTCTCCTAAGAGAGGGGGTTTGGATGGCGCTTGGAATAGGGCAGTCGGCAGGGTGCATGAAATAGAAAAGAAAAGCTGATCTCTGCCGGCCCTCGTGGCCATTGAAATAATACCTAATTCTGGTCCAGAAGCCGATTCTGGGCGGATATTCCGGATACCCACCAAGTTATGTTAATGCAATTGTCTGAGTACCAGATACAAGCAGATGCCTAGGAGCCGCATCATCTTCAGGAAAGGGTCACGGTAACTTAGACGCCTCGAATGGCGGTCTAGCCGAATCCAGGCTTTTGGTTCTGTAATACGGTAATTGCTGCGCCCATCTTCGCCGTTTGATTTTGCGACACCGATATCTCGGCATACGGCGCCTGGTAGGGTGGGAGGGACGATATGGAAGTGGATGAGGGATCGAAAGTGAGAGACAAAGAGGAAGAAACGAACGAAGACAGAAGACTCAATGCTCTGAATAGCTGTCGATAGTGGCTACCTTTGACCTATGTGAAGTCTGTTGAGTCTAATGAATCTAATAAGCTAACGAATCTCAGTGCCGCCGTGGATAAAAGTCCATATTAGCGGCAAGAGAGTCTGGGCCACCACTTTGGGCTTAGCGCATGAAATCTTGGCAGAATTCACTGACTTGGCAGACTTGGCGGATCCAATGGGCTCCACTCGCACTTTCTGCGCACATTTTGACAGCCGCAGTGTTTCGAAGGACAATTCCTCCACACCACTACAATCACTTCTTGACAGCACAAATTTTTTAGAAGCCGTCAAGATGGGTCGTGGACCAAAGAAGCACCAGAAGCGTCTCAGTGCGCCCTCGCACTGGATGCTTGACAAGCTCTCCGGTGCCTATGCCCCCAAAGCCTCGCCCGGTCCTCACAAGACGCGAGACTGCCTTCCTCTTATTGTCTTTCTCCGAAACCGCCTGAAGTATGCTCTTACTGGCAAAGAAGTCACGTCTATCCTGATGCAGAGACTGGTCAAGGTCGATGGCAAAGTGCGGACAGACAACACATACCCTGCTGGCTTTATGGATGTCATTTCCATTGACAAGACTGGCGAGCATTTCCGTCTGGTGTACGATGTCAAGGGCCGATTCGCTGTCCACCGCATTGAGCAAGCTGAGGCTGAGTACAAGCTTGGCAAGGTCAAGAGAGTGCAGGTTGGAAAGGGTGGCATCCCATTCTTGGTCACGCATGATGCTCGCACGTAAGTTGCGCAAGTCATCAATCAGACGTTGGGCCAATGTTTGGTTGGAAACATATTGTACATATGCTAATGGGAGATATAGCATTCGATACCCAGATCCGCTCATCAAGGTCAACGACACTGTCAAGATCGATCTTGCCACTGGCAAAATCACCGACTTCATCAAGTTCGATACTGGCGTGATTGCGATTGTCACTGGTGGTCGCAACATGGGTCGTGTCGGCGTCATTACTCATCGTGAGAGACACGATGGCGGTTTCAACATTGTCCATGTCAAGGACGCCATCGACAACTCTTTCGCTACGCGGGAGAGCAACATTTTCGTCATTGGCAAGGAGAAGCCATGGATCTCGCTGCCCAAGGGCAAGGGTGTCAAGGTATGTGCTTTCTATTTTGCATTGTCACGCCCATTGCTGACATGTGACTAGCTTTCCATTGCTGAGGAGCGAGATCGTCGCCGTGCTGTGCAAGCCCAGCCTCGCATCTAAGCGGGTCATTGTATCAAGAACGGTGAAGAAGTAGGCGTTGTGTCGAAGGAGAATGATGTAAAAGTTGAGCGCATGCAGAGATAATCGATGAGACATCGAAACGTCACATGTGCGAGCAGGATACCCATGTAATGCTCGCATGACATCCAATATCCACCAACTGAAGGTGTGGTAGAGCGCTCTTGCGAACCAATTCCGCACGGTCTCAATCGAACACTTAGTTGCTTTTGCCCCTTTTACTTTGACTTTTTGCATGTGCCGTCTTCCTTCCGCCTACCACGCCGAACAAACCGGCAAGCGTGAGGCATCTATTCACACTCAAGAAAATACTGGCACCAATATTGCCCCACACCATACCATTCCAGGTCTCAGGCTTCCAGAAATACTCGTCTCCCAAGACCAAGTAGTTGGCATAGACATGGCCGATATCTGCCAAGGCGACCGCCAAGAGGTACCTCTTGGCGATGTCTGGGTGGTGGGTCCATGTACAGATCAAGGCGATCAAGGCGAGTAGAAGTAAAACGTTGCCTAACTGAAGAGTCACAGAGAGGGCTTGTGGACTCAGGTGTGAGAAGGGGTTGGAAGACAGGGCCTGGTCTTGGAAGTATTTCGCAGGATCTGTGAGGATGACAATATAAGCTGCTATACTGTTTTTAATTGAAGAGCAGTTAGTGATTCCTAGTTCCAAAAATGAATATGTAGATAATATGTTGTGTCTAAGTGCCATTGAATTGGCTTACAGTAAGGCTGGCTCGACGACTCCAAACAGGAGAAAGGGCCAGGTTGGGAGGATGGAATACTTGGTCATCTTCGTAAGAGGATAGATCCTGTGATATGGGAACAGAAGAAGTGATGGATGTGAATACAGATCGTCAGAAGGGTACTAAGGGTTATCTGTTGACAGAATAATTGCTGAGCAGGTATGTTACCGTAGTACGGTACAGTACCGGTACCGTAGTGCAATGGATTTAGGAGAAAGGCACTTGCCGCTAGTCTGTGTTTGGTGAAGTCGCCTCGGATATGCTAATTGGTCATTGGCTGCAATGCTCCACTTGGATGTTTACATTGCACCCTAATCAGGCCATCTCGTTTATCAACTTCTTCTCTCAGCATCTCTCTAAACTGGCTGGCACAGGGTGCGCAGGTATATCTGCAGCATCTTAGGACTACTAACAACCCTTTGCACAGCTTCAAAACTTCATTGATTGCCGTGATTTGTCAGCGTCACACCCTTTGAATGCGTTGTTGAAGCTCAAGCGACCGTGATAATTACGGGCAGACGTCAAACACCTACACGGAGGAAGCAATATGGCGACCGACGAACTAATAAATTTTGAAATCATCGAGAACTCAAAAGAAAACATCCAGCCACTGCGAGAGGGCCGCTCTGCAAAGGCACTCGCAGCAGTTCTCTTGCCTACTCCTTCTGGGAGACAGGGCAAGGAACCGACGCTCGATGAGACGAAGACGTTCAACGATGCCATTCGCGCGGAGTACGAGATTGAGCTGCAGTCAATCGAGGATTCAGATGACCCTCTCGACATCTACGATCGGTACGTCAAGTGGACTCTCAACGCCTATCCGTCTGCACAAGCCACCAAGCAGTCACAGTTGCTGCCTCTTCTGGAGCGAGCCACGAAAGCATTCCTCACGACATCACACTACAAGAACGATCCACGATATCTAAAACTATGGCTTCATTACATTAGATTATTCTCAGACGCACCTCGCGAAACATTTGCCTTCCTCGCCCGGCATCACATTGGCGACACGCTTGGTTTGTTCTACGAGGAGTTTGCTGCCTGGCTAGAGAGCGCAGGCAGATGGAATCAGGCAGCAGAGGTGTACGAGATGGGTATTCAGAAGGAGGCTCGCCCTGCTGAGCGTCTGCTGCGCAAATACAACCAGTTCCAGCAACGGTTCGACGCTCGGCTACGAGAGCAGAATGAGTCCTCCTCGCCGGCGCTTCCTACGGTCAGACCGGCGCTAGCAACAAAGATTGACCCTTTTGCGCCAGCCGCAGCCACATCCGAAAATCCACAAGCGGCTCAGTCTCAAGCTGCAGGTGCAAGGACCGCTGGCCGTTCGGGGAAGCCAAAAATGGCAATCTTCTCTGATGCCAATGACGCGGCCTCGCAGCCAGCACAGCAGCCATCCCAGGGCTGGGACAGCATAGGCTCCATCAAGGAACGGAAGAAAGAGAATATCATTGAGGCGAGGCCTTGGGCAGGCGAAACATTGAAGGCGGGCGGACGTGTGGGCAAAACCCCAAGGATGGAAGTCTTCAAGGATCTGGTATGTTGCTCTCTCTCCCAATCTCGATGCATCTTCCTCACACTGAACAGAACTGATTGTTTGGCCTTTTCCATAGTCACGAATAGATGATTCACAAAAACAAGCCTCTTCAAAATCTTCTGCTGCAGCATTGACTTCGAAAACCAGCCGAACCGAGCGTCCCTTTGTGTGCATGGAAGCTATCTATCCCAGCGAGCACGAGGAATTCAGCTTCGAAGAGCTGAGAGCCATGCATAGAGGTTGGTCGCAGCGAGACTGGAAACGCAAGCGGTCAAGCCCACCACGGATGAAGGAGCCAGTGGTACTAGCAGCTGACATTGAGAGCGTGAATGAAAGCTTCCAGCAGAATTTATCCCTCATTGATAATTCGACTCAGTCGCTCGCAGGCATGCTGCCACCGAAGATGAAGCCGAAGCGCTTGAAAGTCCGCGAAGTCAAGCAGGAGGTTCAGACGGTCAAGACCAGACTTCAGTCACCGACGGGGCCGAAAATGCGAAAGAAGAATAGTGCTGAGCCGACAATGACTTTTCACAGTAAAGCCGCCACCAATGAGATCTATGACATGTTCAACCGGCCATTGAAGAATCCCCCCAAGGAAGACACGCAGAGCCGTGAGGACTCGGACTATGATGATACTTATAGCACCGCGGGCGAAAGCACTGGAACTGGTGCTGCAACAAGCGTATTCGGCGATGATACCCTCGGATCTGTCCATTCGGGCCGTGAAGACAACACTTGCAGTCAGCCAGATAGCGTTTCGTCCTGGTCTGATTTCACTGCTAGCAAACATGTACCTCAAGTGAAGAAACACCAGAAGCACCAAATCTCATCAAGCTTGAACCTGACTGAACACATGAGCTCAAGTCAGAATCAAACACAAACATCTGGGCTCGATGGGGAGTTTGACACACAAGCAATTGCAGCCATCGCAAACCAAAACTTTGACGACTTGGACACGAGGGCCATTGCACTGATTGCAGGCTCCGAGGCTGGGGACGAAACTCAGGAGACGGAGGACTTCAAAGCAGAAACGGAAGACTTGCACCCCCAAGAGGTGGAAATCACCCACAAACCTCGATTTGTTGCCATTCCTCCCGAAGACCATGAGCCGACACCGCTGCGACTCTATCGTGACCCAGTAGCTGTTGAGCAGAACAAGTTGCCATTCATGACGCCCATTGCAGAACAGACTGAGAGTTCAGTGGCGCCGTCGACCTTGTGGAAAGATGCAGACTACTTCAAGACACCCAGTCGGCCTGCTAATAGCAAGTTTGACAGTCCTTCGAAGTTGCAGCTTGATGAGCTGTTGATGAGTAGTCCTGCAAAAGAGCTTAGTCCTCGATCTCCGGTGAAAAGGGGCGTTCCACCGTCAGGCAGAACAGAAGAGCTGCTGATATCATCACCTGAGAAGTCGCAACGTGATACGCTAGCGACGGCTGCTGATGAGCAGCCACAGCATCTAGCAGTGGCTGTCGAAGATCCACCACCATCGAAACGACAACCCCGAGCAGCAGCCAATACCGTCACCACCGATCCAATCATCAACGACACCCAGTGTAACCCTTGTGACCACTCTGTTCGAGATCAAATTCTGAAAGCGATCCAGCCACCGATCTCGTCGTACGAAGGCTTTGTAGACTACTCGACTGAGACCTTCGGCCACGCGTCCATTCTGAAAGCATACACAGACAAGATCGCCAAACAGAAGCCGTGCAAGTTCAGTCCTCGCAAGTCCCAATGTGATAAATCGAGACCCGTGCCAGCACCACAACTTAACTTCAAAGGCTCATCGCGCATTTACGCCGTTAAGCATGAGCTCGGTAAGGGTGCTTTTGCAGCAGTCTACCTCGTCGACAGTTCCGAGCGCGACAAGGATGAGAATGGAGATACCTCGACAATATCAGAACGACACCATTGCACACACACCATTACCACACGAGGGACCTTGGAAGCCCTGAAATCCGAATGCCCCCCCGAGACTCTTGTTTGGGAATTCCACATCCTGCGCCTCATCCAGTCCCGTCTCCCACCCTCGTCTCGCACGCTCCAATCTCTGATCAGTGCACCCGAATGCCACCTTTACGGCGACGAATGCTACCTCCTCTTAAGCTACTCGCCACAAGGCACGCTGCTTGACCTCGTCAACCATTTCCGGTCCGCCAACGCCAACGCCGGCAAGCAGGTCGACGGTACAGGGATGGACGAGGTGCTCGTCATGTTCTTCACCGTCGAGCTGCTCCGCACCATGGCCGCCTTGCATTCCATCGGTATCCTCCACGGCGATCTCAAAGCCGACAACTCCCTCGTGCGGCTTAACCCGGCAGTAAATCTGACAAGCCCATACTCACCCACTGGCTCTGATGGGTGGTCGGCCAAGGGCCTGACCCTTATCGACTTTGGCCGCGGCATCGACACAACCAACTTCCCCTCCCGCACCAGATTCATTGCCGACTGGGATCCTCAGCCTGAAGACTGCGTCGAAATTCGGGAGTGCAAGCCGTGGAAATGGCAAATTGACTTCTACGGCGCCGCTGGCGTCATCCACTCCATGCTCTTTGGCAAGTATCTGACCACCGTGCCTGTACCCGCTTCGTCGTCGTCTTCCGCATCTTCCTCATCTTCCTTGTCGTCATCCTCATCCACCGCGATCGCAGAAATGACCCTCCCCATCGGCACCGCCGCCAAACACGAGTACCGCGTCAAAGAAGCATTCAAGCGCTACTGGGAACGCGATACATGGGAGCTTGTCTTTTCCGTCCTGCTCAACCGCGGCGGTGCTGGCCAGCTCGACGATGGCGTCCGCACCGAGCATGTCCGCAGCGTCATTTCACGTCTTGAGGCGTCTCTGCTCGCTGATGGCGAGAGACGTGATTTGCGCGGCTGTATTCGCAAGGCTGAGCGGTTTGTCGGTGCTGGTGCTAATGTTGGTGGTGGTGTTGGCTGATATGAACATTACATATAGGTATCTGAGCGACTTGGTGGTTGTTGCTATCCTTGCTGTAGGAGAGCAAAGAGCCGGGGGACTCGGAGGGAAGAGCGAAAGCCAGAGGCGCTGGGAACAGCTATTAAATAATACCTTGCTTTCTTCACCATGCCCAGTTCAATCGTCTTAGATGTGTTTAATCGCTAACCTATTTATCATCATTGACCTTATACTCTCCTTTACATTCTTCGACTGTTTCGATTGTAGCTCTGGCTTTCGGGCTACGTTGGCAAGCACAAAAGACAGGAAAACCGACAAGCAACATTGGCATTGACTCGATTTCGGAGTGAGCAGAGCCAGGAGGAAGGAAGAAGATAAAATGAAGATGAAGGAAGTAAGTCAAGTCTGATTCTGTGTGGCTTTTTTGATGATCCATTGCTCTCCTCAGTCAGTGCTTGGACCCATATATCATCATTTTCATCGTCATCATCGTGTATGGCACTAGTCCAACTGCCTTTGTTTGAACTCGGACAAATGTGAGTGTGAACAGGTCATGTTGGAAAGCCCAATGAAGTAACCCGCCCAGGCCGCCAAGTAACCAACCGGCCAACATGCTTAAGTCAAAAAGATAAACCACGCTCGATCCACCTTCATGCGATCCTGAAGCTTTGTCCCAGGAACATTGTATGTAAATCATTCCAACACAATCATCCTGATGGTGGGCACTCGACCATCCACACCCGATACATGCAAAATACCTCGTTGCAATGTTCTAGGCCGTGCTCATCATGCGAAGGGATCATCGTTGCGCTGCTTATGCAAGTTGGTGAACTCCTCCAGCCTCTGCTCGATGCTCATTTGCGACACATTGCAACCGATAGACGGGTCTGACAGGCTCGGAACATGGCGAGGAGTATGGGCTCGAAGCGAGCGCTTATTAGGATCGAGTTCGAAGGGTGATCCGAGGCGCTTGTGAGAGGGATCCAGCTCGGGTGGTGCTAAGCTAGAAGCAGAGGTGCTCGTGGCCGTGGCTGCGGATAGGGCAGTGAGTGAGGATGGCAACGGTGGGAAAGGGGGGATGCCGCCAGTGACAGATGAGGTTGGGGTCTGGATATCGGG
Organism: Chaetothyriales sp. CBS 134916; assembly: GCA_003709845.1. Taxonomy (NCBI): domain Eukaryota; kingdom Fungi; phylum Ascomycota; class Eurotiomycetes; order Chaetothyriales; family Domatiomycetaceae; genus Domatiomyces; species Domatiomyces globalis. The sequence continues at coordinate 49,037 of QQXO01000011.1, read as the reverse complement.
TGGGTTAAAGAGTCCTTGGATGCGTTCGCGATTATTAACAGCTCCCATCGTTGCACCGCGGCTCCGAAGGCGAATCCGTCGCTGACTAAGGTCGCCATCGCCAGTGAGGACAAACTCTTGCGTGGGGAGGGCAGGGGCCTGAAGCTCTGACGGTCCGACAAGGTTGCTACCTTGTGGACTCAGTTCATCTTCAAGATTGTGCTGAGCACGTCTCTTGTTGACATTTGACGACACATCAGGTTCCGGCCTGAACGGTGACAGGAGTCGCGATCCTGTTGCGTGGATAGTATCAAACTGGTTTTGGGAAATATAGCGTCTGTGTTTGTTGGTGCTCCGGCTTGGACCATTCCAGGTTGAGTAGGTGAAGGGAGATGCGAGCCGCGGAATGCTGCTAGCTGCAACGCTCAGTCTCTCAGGCTCTGCTGAAATACCGAGGCCTGAAGGGGGCGATGTTCTCATTGCGTCGACGTCGGAGGTCAAAGGGGTGTTGAAGAAGTCGTCGCTGTGCTGTTCAGTGAGATGTGAATCACCAGCAACAAGCTGAACCAAAGGAGCTGTAGCACCACTAGCAACAAGTGAGATGCCTAGTTCTCGGGTGGCATAAATTGTGGCGGCTGGTGTCTCTTCAGAGAGTGGGTTGGGCATGCGTTGGGCGAGTCGTGAAGCAGGCCGTTTCACAAACTGCTCGGTGAAGGGCGAGGGGCTGCGAGACTGTCGAAGTCGCTGGTAGTGAGCTGAAATGGTGAATTTCTCCTTGCACAGCTGCTTGAGTCTCCTTCTCGTCGCCGCTTCCGATGGCCACGCGTCCTTCGAATCCCGATAATCGGTCTTTAGGAAGTCGTTCGGCTCTGGTGTCTTTTCCCGTGGGATCGACCTCTCCTCAAACACATTACGGAGCTTGTACCTCTTCACAATCGGTCGACGTATACGACTTGCTCTAGGCCACGTCTCCTTTGCACGCCGCGCGACTCGATGGCAGACGCCGGTGGGTGGAATGCTCCCGGGCACAGTCTTGAAGGGGGTAACTGACGGATCGGCAAGGTACATCTGATACACGTTGAAGAGATGATTGTCCATTTCGATACTCCATTGGACCTTGTCCTTCGACAAGACAGCATTGACACGTATCTTCTTGCTCCTCCTGGTTGGCGTGTCCGGGATAATGTTGACTTTCTGAAACGAGAAGGGGTCAGCGCCATCGATTTCCGGACTTGTCACGCTGCCATCAAAGGACGTCGGTCTTGTGGCGAAGGTCCCTGGCGAGGAGGCAGAAGAATCAGAGTGAGAGGAGCATTCAGATCCAGATCGTCGCATCTCCCATACCGATGTCTTGACCTCGAGGGGAGAATCCTTTGTCTGAGCGGGTGGTGTTCGCGGGACCTGCCCTCTGTAGGCGGGCAGACGTAAGCGGTCGCAAGGAGATGGCTCCGTCACGCTCTGGTGGAAGAGGGGGCGAGAGAAATTCTGAGCGAGTTCGATGGAGGGAAGTGGCTCGTCAGAGGCGGGGTGAGATGACAGCGAATAGACGGGTGGAGCGTGGTTGGCCCTAGACGGAGGTAGAATCTCCGAGGCGAACAGAGTGGGAGGAAGGGCAGCGTTGCGGGCCTGGAAGTTGGCGAAGTTGATTCGCGGACGCCGCGTGTGAAGTGTGTTGTGCTGTGGCGGTGGAGGCAGATTCAGTTCGGCGAATGTCTGATCTGGTGTCTTGGGATCACTGCCAAGGCCGACGCTCATGGGTGCAAAATTCCGGGGCAATGTAATGGACATCTGGGTTTTGTTGACGGGGAGGAGCCGCGGAGACGAGTCGAAGGCAGACATGGTTGCGGGCGCTGTGTGGTGCTGGTCAACGCGTGTGGGTGTGGTGTTGTCGCCAGCGAGCATCGACGAGCCAAGACTCGGCGGCTAGAAAGAGACTCGGTGTCTTTGATCTGTGTTCGTTCCAATACCCTTCAGCCCAGCATGCTGCACAACAAAGCACACGCGCGTATGGCGCCCTGTTGGCGAGCCGGATTTTCGCTAGGAGTCGCTCGCCGTCGGGCTGATAGCGGGGATGACGCGGTCAAACCTCTGGGGAAGGCGCGTCCCGGGGCTCGAACTCGAACGCGGTGCAGGTGCGTTCTGAGTGGCGAAAAGAGTAAGCGCGCCGTGGGGAAGGTGCGATGTGCAATGTGCGATGTGCGATCTGCGATGCGCGATTTGCGATGTGTGACAGGTACGCTGACACTGACGGCGGTGATGACTGAGGACCCCTCGCGTAGGATCAGGAAATCCGGGTGGCTGGGAAAAGCGGCGAGAGGTCTCACTTGACTCACGTCAACCGGGAGTAGCACGCCGCGTTGACAGAAGCTTAGACTGTTCAATCAACGCAAACGATGGAGACGAGGGAGTCGGAATGTTTATAAGGGCATAGTTGGGGTGCGGGCTTGACAGGAGAAAGGTGGTGAACGTGATGAGAGAGAAGGCTGGCCCATGTTTCAATTGCGTGGATGAGGGAATGCGAAGGCAGAGGGGGCGCCCGGCGGCAAGCCGCTAACTTGCCCAAGCGAAGCCCCGACCTGTTGGCACCTGGAAGCCCCCCTGGGAATGGCGCCTTTAGGGGCAGAAATTTTCCGAGCCAACACCTGGCACGGTCGCTCACTGCTTGCTGCATAGAATTCGCAGACGCGTCGGCCCATCAGTGCCAGAGCCCGCGAGTCAAGGGAGTGGGCATTCGCAGGCCGTACCCTGGACCACTACCTATTCTGTCCGGTGCATGTCTCAGCGGGGCGGAGCTGCTTGACTGTACGAAGTCTCTCCCAGCCAGACTATGGCTACAAGCACAGGATCCCCAAAACTCCAGCACCGGTCTGCAAAAACCAGTTGGGCGCCTCACTCATTAGTTATGTCATCTGGCCATTCAGGCTTCTCGGATGACGGTCTGAATGTTGGCCTTGCTTGAGTACTCTGATTTATGGGGTGAGATGCTTAGCGCTTGGTGTCGGAGCAAACGCCGTCCTCAATGAGGCCACGTTTCGACCTCATCTGACCTTCAACAAGCTGCTAGTCCTCCAAGCCTAGGCGCCTCCTGCTCAGACCAGGAAAGGCTCTGCGGAAGCTGGGCCCCAACACTGCTGGAGACGCGTCACACGCAAACGCGAAAATACGCTAGATGCCTAGTGCGCAGATCTAGTACGTGTCGTGACCAGCCAATAGACAAGGGGTTAAATTGAGGCTGGGGCGACCCACACGCCACATGCAGTAGGACTTCTTTGTTATACAACTCGGTGAAGGAGAGCAGGGGCTTCGCCCGTGCTTCCGTCTCAATGCAGGTTTCAGAAGGGTCCCCCCCACGCCGTGGAAACATTCTTATGCGATACAGGAGGGATGTGCTTTATCGGATGCTTATTGAGGTAGGTCGGGAGAATTCCTACAGACGGCTGAGAGCATGGCTAATAAGATTGGCTGGCTGACATCGGAGCACCTTTGCTGAAGCTTTGGCATTCTGGTTGACCCTCTCCTTTCCCACGATCAGCAGCAGCCTAGAGCGCGTGGCCGCTGGCATCCTACTTTCCGATGTAGATAGCTGGAAGGGGAACTCAACTCGGGTTGATATGGTAAGTCACTTGTTTCCCACATAGCAGATCTATGCCTTCCAGACGACACCATCCCATCTGCCCCCATCCACACCCGCCTTTGATTCCCCGCAGGTGCTACGCCTGAACCCTTCCTCCCAGCTCGCCACCATGCTTCTGATGGCTGCCTCGGTGACCCGAACGCCCCTAGCAACATCATCTGGCAGGTATCCACCGGGGACATGCAGAAACGCCACCTTCCCCTCTCTCGACTCTCGCCCATCTTCTAGCACTCCGTCGCCCTCCCTCTGCCATCCTTCCAAACATCTCCTACTCAAACTCTCCATGAAGGTAAATTCGCATAGAAACCTTCCAGCATCCCGACTCAGCCGGACTACGCTCTTTCGTGTGCTCTTCAAATGGGGTGCTATCAGTGGCCATGGAGGAGACGGACCCTCGTCTTCTACCAGGCCCATCGCCGTTTCGACCTCATTCACGTCCTTCTCCCACCTCGCCAAGAAGTCAGCCTCATCCCAGCCCACCTGCAAATACTCGGGGATTCCTTCTTTCTTCCACACGTACTCGCCTTCCTTCCAACCATCCCGGTCATCGACGTCTTTGATCTTGTAATTGTCGCGATGAGCGATCGTTTCTAGCGTGTAGTGGTCCCGACCGGCCGCCATGCCGATGTGCATGATGTAATCCGGGTCATGCTGCTGGATCAGTTCCGGGATCAGCGCTGCGGCTGTAGCGTAGGCGACGCGCACTGGTGTCGGGTGCACAATGAGTCTGATGACGTACGGCGATGGCGACGGTAATCCTTTTTTGCCTGATGCCGGCTGCGGTTGAAGAATGGCTGGGAGAGACGAGGCGATCAGCCAGGATGGGTTTGTGGTGAAACTCTTGAACGGCTACATCCAATAACCACCCAGTTAGCCGATTTAGCGAGGGAGTGGCGCTGACGGCTGCGTTTGGCCGACTGGAAAGAATGGATGTATACTTCTGATTCATCGTGAATACAAGGAAAGACGTACCCCGAACCCAGTAATCAGCACCATCACCTCTCTCGTCGGAGGTGTCTCTCTCTCAAATCCTGGTGGAGTGACCTCGGCTGACCGGGCCAAATCCTCTAGCACAACAACTCCAGCGTCCCCCATGTTGGCTTCAGAGGGTTATAAATAGGGTATTCGTACAGACACAGTATTACACACAAGATCGTCAGCCATCCATGCTCTGCATCCGGCGTTTATGATGGATAAGTTACAGAGTTCTATCCTCAAGGACTGATGTATGCGGAGCCGGAATTCGGTGATGTTCGATTCAACCCAATCGGGTGGACTGAGGACGCTGGGCTGCACAGTACCATCGTGACCGACTAATCAGAAGTGACATGAACAGTGGGTCGAGCACGCCAGATCAGTCCCTCATCGACTCCTCCAGCAAACTTATCGTAGTGCAGCGGATTGTTCTACCTTCCTATGTCCCAATAACCTGGGAGCCTTTCCCGGCCTCGGGAAGCTTACAACTCCAACTCTAGTCTCCCGCCGTATGGGGGTCAGTTTCAGAGTCACCTCGGTAGCCATACCAGGTACATATTGTGCCTTCCCGGATGAGATTGTCACCAGCGGCTCCTTTGCGTGCCTTTCATCTGGCCTTGCAGGACCGTAATCTCGAGTTAGGGCTGCGGCGCATGGGAGACATACACGCAAGAACATCTTATCGACGGGCAAAGCACCATCCCCCATGCTTGATCTTCTCCTTTAGCTCTCATACATCTATTGAGCCCCAGGGGGTACTACCATTTCAACTTGATTCATATCAACAATGCGATCCATGAAGTCTAAGTCCACAGGTAAACTGCAGTAAGGTGCTCAGAAAGGTGGCGTCAAGCAAGGAACCGCTGGAACAATGATCGCGGATCTCCGGTCTTGGGGAGTAACTTTGATCCTAATCACTACCTGAGGCAGCTTTGTTGAACGAGCTTTTCTGAATCATTGAGATGATGGTCAGGACAACGGAGAGGAAGCCTCAGTCCAAATAGCTGCAGCAATCATTGACTTCAATGCCCGCATGCTTTGAAACGTGATGTTCTTGGGAAACAGATAGTCTCTCTCTAGAAGTCTAGAAGGCCTGATCCCTGCTTAAGGGAGGCACTGGAAGATGCTAACGATGATCGTTTGCAAAGAAAGGCAGAGAGTACGCGTCTGACGAGTGAACTTCGGAGTGCGGAGGACGCGCTCGCCAAACGCAACCGTTAGGGAACCGGCCAAGAGAGGAAACGCGGGAAGCGAGTGATTGACACCCACAGGCGTTGTAGCAAAGTGAGGCTCGACATGCAAGGCTGACTGTGATATCTAACGCCTTGAGGACGTGAATAGGACTGCAGAAGCAATGCAAGACGCAAACGAAGGTTCTTACGGATGACATGAGAGCTGAGAAGCGAGTTCTCGCCATCCTTCAAGGCTGAAAATCTCCAGCAACTTCGCCTTATGCACCCATAGCGTCGATGTCCCTTTGACAGCAACGGGGCCAGTGCCCAGTGTTTACCTGAGTTCAGTCTTAAATCTCTCCATTTGATCACTATCATCTTCAGGGGCCAGGTAGGATAATGTGTCTGAAGTCTGCCTATAGTCTCAGCTATGATGCTCATACCAGCTTGCAGCCAATTTTATAGTAAATTAGTCATAGTCTTCAATGTATATGATAAGTTGTGATATGAGATTGGCGACAACAAACCCTTGCCAAGACACTGCTGACAAGGTGTGGAGGCAAACATTCACTTTCTCATCCAGCTTTTGTATAATGTCACTTTCAATATTCTCTCTCTCTATTACTATCTTTCTGCTGCTTCCTGACTCATTTGTCTTCCTCTTGTACCTAACCAGAGAAATCTCAAGTTCACCCTCAGGCTTGTCTCCAGGTTAGAAATCGCTTGCCAATCACATCCTGCCACACCATCCACTCCAATCAATGTGAACCCCACCAGCACTTGCAGGACAAGACTGTGTGTTAGCGATATCTTCTACACAGTCAACCAAGTCATCACCGTTCAGAGAGGATGAACAACACTCAGCAGTCACAATGCCACCTCCCCTAATGATCAGTCAACAGTCTCTTTTGAGAAGTCTAACTCATACACGAGATACCTTCACAGAGCATCCAGATTGGAGGAACTACACCTTTATTGAGGTCTTTATTCAGAACCTTCCTGTGCAAACAAAAACGGTCGATATCCATCGTAATCTCATGAGATATGGGAACATAATTTTGATTATACTCAAAGAGAAGCGCGATGGCGATCGAAGCAGTAATGCAGATGTCATTTTTAAGCCCCCACCTGCCATCGAATTGTGGCGACCTGGCCTTGAGTTCAAGTTTCGGCTGAGCGATGGCACTACCTCATGCATCAAGTTCAAGCTTTCGCGGCGTCAAAAGAAGAATTTTTCGGTCGACAGTCCCGTGCGACCAGGCGTCACTTATGACCAGGAGCTTACACTCGACGCTAAGAGTATTGACTTCGGAGTCCTGCGGAGTCAAAGAAAGATGACCGTCATGAGATCAGTTGAACGAATGAGAAAGGACAACACCTCAGTCGTTACCAGCTTTACTCTCAACCTGTTCAAAATGCAGATGGAGATCAAGTTTCCTGTCTACCTTTGCTCAACTAATGGCGATAGGATTCGCGAGTATCGCTTCTGGATTGCGCTTGATGACAAGTTTTCGATCTGGCAGATGCAGCACCCCAACGGTGATGTGTCGTGCATCCTCCATGTTACAGATCCACCTTGGTATTCTCGACGCCTGAAGCAGATGATTGCTGCAAGCCACACTGAAGACAGCAACATTTGGCGCGAAGATGACCTATGGACGAGACAGACTGATATCGTTCATGCTAAGAGTGACTTCGCCGAGATCGACGAGAAGCCTGTTTCCATTCAGAAGAATGGAAACACTATTAACATCGCCCGCTGGACCACATTTAGAGTCAACTTGTCTCAGCAATCTTGGCTAGATCAGGGGTGTGTTCTAGTCAAAGCTCTCAATGACTTTAGCATCAAGATCGTTCAAATGGACGCTTTTGAGATCGACAAACCGGCGGCACCGTACGAAGCTCCGTTCTGGTCCTTGCTTCCCAGCGTCGCTGAAAAGAGCTCGAGATCGACTGACTTGCTTGCCCATACGCAAGCGGATCTGCCTTTTGCAATGCGTTATCAATTAGAAGTATGCATTTCACAAGGCTGGTTGAGTGAATACGACATTACAGCAGAATTTCTCATGCAGCTGAGGGCTCAGTCAGAGCACAAGGCCATACAAACCCTGATTCAGGTCGACATGCTCCGAGAACGAGTATTCGATCCCATGTCAATCTTCACCAATATTAAGTATCAAAAGCCTGTAAGGGCGAGGCAGCTTCCTCCGAACTGCGTCGAAGTTCGTCACGTTATCGTCACCGCAACTGGAATGAAACTCTTGACTCCTAGTATTGAGCAGTCAAACCGAGTTTTCCGACTCTATAAGTCTTCGGCGGACTACTTCCTCAGAGTCAGATTCGAGGACGACGAGTATCGCGGTCAAACCAAACTGTACTCGTCCAGCAACAATAAGATGGAACTTATTTTCCGAAGGGTGAAAAGAACCATGACGCATGGCATATCTATTGCTGGTCGACATTACGAGTTCCTCGCCTGGGGCAACTCACAGCTCCGAGAGCACAGTTGCTACTTCTTCTCTAAGGCCGAGAATGGCTTGACAGCTGAGAAGATCCGTGCAGAGATGGGTGTTTTCGACCATGAGAAGATTGTGGCGAAACGAGCTGCACGGATGGGTCAGTGCTTCTCCACGACATCGGCCATTCCAGTCCAAACCCCTATGATAGAGCGATCAAGCTGTATTCCAGATATCACCAATGGCAAGTATACTTTCACTGATGGTGTAGGCAAGATGTCTCTTCAACTGGCTTGCCTCATCCATTCCCATCTTAGGATCGTGGGATCAGTGCCGTCTTGCTTCCAATTTCGTCTTGGAGGATGCAAAGGAGTCTTGACAGTGGACCCTACATTGCGGGGGGTAGATCTCAAGGTGCGTGAAAGTCAGTTCAAATTCGGCAGCAGATCAAAGGAGCTGGAAATCATCAGATCGAGCCAGTTCTGGCAACCATACTTGAATCGACAATTGATCACCGTGTTATCCAATCTTGGTGTCCCCGACAACATCTTCTTAGAAATGCAGAAGTCGATGATTGAAGCTCTGGATGCGGCTATGAAAGATGACAGCGCAGCTTTGAAGGCACTACGCGACAATGTTGATCCGAATGGAATGACGCTGAAACTTTGCGATTTGGTTTCCAACGGGTTTCGTCAAAGTCATGAGCCTTTTGTCATGTCTATCCTGAACCTCTGGCGTGCTTGGTCATTGAAGTATATCAAGGAAAAGGCCAAGATTCGCATGCCTGAAGGGTGTTTCGTCCTTGGTGTGGTTGACGAGACTGGGACTTTGCGTGGCCATGTCAACGCGTTGCAGATGCCTGACTTGGCGTCTCGAAACGATAAGGAGAAGTGTCTTCCTGAGATCTTCGTCCAGTTTACTGATCCACAAACGAACCGAAAAAGAATCGTGGAAGGCATTTGCATCATAGCCCGAAACCCATCCCTTCATCGAGGAGACGTCCGAGTTGTCAAGGCGATCAACGTGCCAGCATTGCACCATCTCTGTGACGTGGTTGTGATGCCTCAGAATGGTGACCGTGACCTGCCTAGCATGTGCTCAGGGGGTGATCTAGATGGTGACGACTACATTGTCTGTTGGGATAAGCGTCTGATTCCTCCAGTCTGGAATGCTGAACCATTCCACTACAATGCGCCAGAACCGAAAAGAGTCAGTGGCGACATTACAGTGGAGGACATCATAAGTTTCTTTATCGACTACCTCCGAAACGACAGGCTTGGCCGAATCGCGCACGCTCACCTGGCAGCTTCAGACTTTTATGACGATGGGATCCAAAATGCGAACTGTCTGGAACTGGTCCATCTGCATTCGAAAGCGGTTGACTACCCCAAAACCGGTGTTCCCGCTGAGCTCCCTCGCCGGCTCGAGCGCAGAGATTGGCCTCACTTCATGGAGAAGAAGACAGGCAGATACATTTCGAAGAAGGTGCTGGGCCAGTTGTATGATGCAGCGAAGCGAGAAAATGCAAAGTTGAGAACCGAGCGTCGCTTCGACTCAAGAATCCTGAATGGGTTGAGTCCTTCATCTCATATGAAGAAAGAGGCTGCTGTACTCAAGTACGATTACGATGTGGCAATGCAGCAGATCATGGCTCGATTCAAGATCGGGACTGAATTTGAGGTCTGGAGCACATTTGTGTTGCACCACAGCAAAGCTTCGCAAGACTACAAGTTTCACGAAGAAATCGGGCAGATCTCGAGAGCGCTCAAGGAACAATTTTATGAGGCCATTGTGACAATTTGTGGCGGGAATACGTTTCAGCACCTAGCCGAGTTTGCCGTGGCGGCATATCAGGTTACAACGGAGGCGTTCTTAGCCGCCACAGAGATAAGATTGGATGTGTTGAATGAGAAGCAGCCGCTGATCAGCTTTCCCTGGTTGCTCAGTGACACTCTGAGCCAGATTGCTACAGCGTCAGCTACTCAAGACGATGCTCCAGCAATAGGCGCGGGTGGGGCACAAAAGACTGCTCAGCAGGCACAAACTGAGTCACAGTCATCTCGGCCCATCAAGCAAGAGCTAGATGTTTTGGGCACAGCGAAGCAGACTACCGCTGTGGAAGACGGTGGCGAGATCACCAAGGACAAAGTCACTGGGAGCAAGCTGCCACCGCCACTGCAGCCGTCGTCATTATCCCTGCCACTGCCGTTCTCACCAAACATAGCTGCGGGACATTCAAGATCGGGCAAGGTTGGCAAGACAAAAAGCAGTAATAGTGACCCCTTCATGATCTTGGACCCGTTCAACGGCATCCAGACCAACAAGCCACGACCAAAGGCAAAATCTCTGCACAAGGGGATCATCCATGCACGTCCGACGATACCAGCACCGGTAATGAAGAGGCAGGACATGTCTGACAGCACAGGGTCTGGGGGCAGCGATGTCAGCAGTTCGCTGGTGCATTTCTCACATGACTCCTTAAGTGAGTCGTCCAAAGTTGAGAGCGTCACAAGTGGCCTAGGCGCAGTGGAGGAGGACGATTGGCAGCTTGGCAAGCATGAGGCTGAGGCTGAGGCTACGTCTTCTGTAAAGTCGCACATTCATAGGATGGCCCTCAACAACGATAGGATGATGAAGGATCCGGCTCAGATGACGACGGAAGAGCTGGCGGCGCTTGGGCTTGGAGATGACGACGGTGACGATGGCTTGTGAAAAAAGGGCATTGGCTTTTCTCGGATAAATATCGATCTCCATTTGCTGACTGGGATTGGAAGTTGCTGAGCAGGGAGAGCGGTTTTGGGATCTCTAGGGCATTGGTCAATAGCATGATGGATGAGTACCAAGAGGGATTGCATGGAAGTGCATCCAAGGAATGTTCGGCTTGCGGTGCTAGGTCAGATATCATCAAGGTTCGTGAGGTGATGAGTGGATGCATTGGTTGGCAAGGGGCTTAGCCGAACGACGACATGGACTGGAGGAGATTAACGATTTACGACTGAACGATCGTTTGCATATGATACCCGAAAAGCATATTTCAATAAATGGCCTTCATAGCGTGACAATGATTTGAAAACGGGTTTTCACGCCCTCCCTTTCTTTTGGGCTTCTTGGTTCGCTCGTCATGCTTTGTCATTGGCCTCGGCTACTATACGAATGAGTACGGCGCAAGTCTGCTGGCTTGGGTGATGAATCCGTGCCAACGGTATGCCTGCCTCGTGGCCATCAAACATTTCATCTGGGCACTCCGCGCTATGACTATCAATTCCATATGCCGACCTCGACCCACAGAAAAAGAAAGCCTGCAGTCTAGATGTGAGTATCATATGGTGTCGGCGCCAGACTCTCGACATCTTCAATCTTAACCTTATGTGCTCCCCTCGGTCCCACAGGCAGACGCTTGAGCTGGACAGTGGTGCCGCTGGCCTTGGCCTCTTTCCGCTTCTCGGCATTCGACTTGACTCTCCGCAAGAACTCTTCCCTCGATCGCGAATGTGTGATATGCTCGACTCGGACGTTGACTCTCTATATTTTGAATGAACACCATGTCGTTAGCTGGGGCTAGTCCACTTTGCCCGATAGACGGCTTCCAAATCATTGTGAATTCTCACCTTCTCCAAGTATCTGTTGCCAACCTGCTTGTAGAGGATGATGCCCACGGCACTCTTGGTGACGTTGTACACCACCCCAGTCTTGCCGTGGTAGACTTTGTATGCCATACCCTTTTGCTGGGCACCGTTGTTCTTAATGTCGACGATGTCACCGACTCGGTAGGTTTTCAGGTAGGTGCTGAGAGGGATCAACCCTTTTTCGCGAAAGTTGCGCGAGAACCTGTAGAGGGGCACTGTTAGTCACCGTGCTGCTATTGCTGGCCGAAGCAAGGGTGGAGACATACGCATAGCGCGTTCCTGATCGGAGACCGCGTGAGTGACCCATCTTGTCGGTATTTGATCGATGAAGGTCAACGATTGAAGAAGAGTCGGGCAAGCGAGCGAAGTTGTGAGGAGTGAGGATTCCGACTTTGGTGGACAAGGTCTGTCTGGTCTTGGCACAGCCATTGTTGTGTGCGCAGCCTTGGCGCCAAGAGTTTTGCCATTCTTGGCTCAGCTAGCTCGCACTTTTCGCCTTGGCTCTTTTATTGCCCTCCAAACGTCCAACCTTTTCAACCCCCCTTGACAGCACACGACAAGTTGCAGCGACCTTGATTGCGCCCATCCAGCCGCGGTCATGGCTCCTCGCTCCTACTCCAAGACTTACAAGGTCCCTCGTCGACGTAAGAAACAACAAGATGCCCTGCTCCTCCCGTAAGATTGACCAGTCACACTAACGTTTCTGTGCGCAGCCTTCGAGTCGGCTCGTCTGTATGTTTAGCCCCTAGGCCACTGAGCAGCAGCGTGTCTCTGCTTCATGTCTACGGCATCGCCTCTGACTCGATTATAGCGACTCGGAACTCAAGACCGTCGGCGAGTACGGCCTGCGCAACAAGCGTGAGGTGTGGCGAGTGCAGCTCACTCTATCTAAGATTCGACGTGCTGCTCGGTACGTAGGCCCAGCTCACCTACAATACAAGCGGGAAAGATAGATCAAAAGCTGATAACCAGACAGTCAACTGCTCACTTTGGATGAAAAGGACCCCAAGCGCCTATTCGAAGGCAACGCACTGATTCGCCGTCTCGTCCGTGTTGGCGTGCTGGACGAATCCCGCATGAAGCTCGATTACGTGCTTGCCCTCCGCATCGAAGACTTCTTGGAGCGCCGTCTGCAGACGTGTGTGTACAAGCTGGGTCTTGCTAAGTCCATCCACCATGCACGTGTCCTGATCAAGCAGCGCCACATTCGCGTGGGCAAGCAGATCGTCAATGTGCCCAGTTTCATTGTGCGTCTCGACAGCCAGAAGCACATCGACTTTGCTCTGACCAGTCCCTTTGGCGGCGGGCGACCGGGCCGTGTTCGGAGAAAGAAGGTTAAGGCGGCTGAAGCCAAGGAGGAGGGCGACGACGAAGCTGGCGAGGACGAAGAGTAAATGTGGAGGACGAGCCAAGTGTAGCAGGCGTCGGTCTCACATTAGCATGCATGCGTCCACCATGGAGTTCAGTCGAAGCAGACTGGCGTCGTGTAGGAATACAAACCAAATACACGATCGAATGCCAGTCACCTGTTGCTCTATCCTGATGACGTCTGTTCTATCCCCAACAGGCTGTGCATCACCGTCTCTTGCGCAGCATACCACTTCCCCTTCTCGCTGACGTAGTCCCTCCCGCCCTCAGCTCTAATCCGCCTGGTCTCGGTGGCCAGCGTCGTCGCTTCGTTACGCCGCCTCTGTAGCAATTCTAACTCCCTCTCAGCTTTCTTACACTCCCTGTCCTTGGCAGGCATCTGGCGCTGCAGGCGATCAATCTCACGATCCAGCTCAGCATTCCGCGCGCTGCACTCCTTCAACGCAGCCTCTGTGTCAGCGAAGCTCAGGTGCTGCCTCGGATCATCCTCCTCATTACCGCTCGAGGTAGCACCACCGCCACCCAAGGCTGCCTTCTTGTCGGCGACCTGTTGCTTCAGCGCCTCGATCTCCTTGAGCAGCGTCTCCAGCATGTGCGTGCCCGCATTCACCTCGTCATACCGCTGCGCCACCGTTCTAGCGACTTGCTCCATCTCCGTCACCAGCCGCGCATTCGCCTCCTTCTTGGCCTTCAGCTCCTGCTTCATTCCTGCCAGCTTCTCCTCCAGCGCTGCATTATCTGCTGCGCCCACGAGCACTGGCGGGTCGCCGACAATGCTGCGCAGGTACTTCTCCTTGCTGACTTGTTCCAGGTAGGAGAAGCGCAGTTTGGAGAACAGGTCTCGGTAGTGGCTGAGGTCGAGCGCGAGCGATGAGGGTGTGAGAAGAGAAGCGGGGTCTTCTGAGCGGTCTGAACTGGTTGCGGTGATTTGTGAAGGAGACTGTTCTTGTTCTCCTTGTTGCTGCTGCTGCTGCTGCTGCTGCCGTTGTCGTTGTCGTTGTCGTTGTCGCACCTCGAGGATGGGCTCGGACAGGTTGACAATCGAGAGCGGGTGCGACGACTGCTGTTCGCGTACCGAAGTGAGAAGCGCGGCGGCATCGACGGCAGCAGTGGAGGGCATATCGGCGTTTGTCGGCGTATTAGTTTCGCTGACTGGTTTGTATACAGTATGTATAACTAATCCAGGTTGTTTATGTTTTGCATAGCTGGACTTCCTAAAATAGCCAAGAGGAAGGTGAGCATAGAGCGGCATCACCCTAATCCAAGAACGGGGGTGAACTCGGTATATTTACCCCGCAGGGGGGGCCAAATACCTAGTGCCTTGGCGCCTATGGTCTTTTTCTTTTCCCCTGCTCACCCAAGCGGATCGTCTGTAAAAAGCCATGATTTGCTATACTGATCCTCCCCGCAATACTTGTAGTATTGTGGAAAGGCTCTACCTACTACTACTACTAAATAAAACCGCGGATCTTTTGAAAAACAGCGTCGCTTTACCTGTAAAAATTCACGTTAGATGTGAAATCAAGCTAAAACCAACCGACCACGACCAAGGAGACGGTACAACCGGACTTTATTTATATCCCCCGTCCTTCGGTCTGAGGCCTTCAGACTGACTGACTACTATCAGACTAGTATAGTGCCGTTTATCTGGTGGAGACGATCTCACCATAGAATCATGAGGTTTAAGAATCAGAGCCTTCGACTGCCAATATTGCCAAGACTATCTCTAGCCAATCAAATTGCTTTAATAATGTTTGTCTTGTTTGCTTAATCTGGATCCAAATTACAACTCGCTTCTCGAATGACACGGTTCCAGGCAGGCAAAGGTCTTAGCGGTGCCCCTCTTATGTTACTCATCTGCAGCTCGTAGCTAGATTGACAACATGACATGCACGAGTCATCTCACTTTCCGTTCCGCTAGCCGTTTCGGGTCCAACGACCCTCAGATCGAATACCGTACTCATTTATGACGATGAGCACGGCTATCTATAGGGCTAAATTCAATTCGGCCCCGCCTGCTTACCGAGAAAGCGGCAGCGTGGCTCAGACAATCTCTCAAGGCAAGATAGGCAAGAGGTGGAAGATAGACTATTGGCAGTGAAACAGTTGCAATGTCAGCTCCCCTCCAAGTGACGCTGAAGTTATGTGGTGGCTTTTCCCCAGCCTATCACCGGTATCCTTTGCGAACTCTTTCGTTCTTGACTATTTAGAGAGCTACTAGTACCCGTAGAGCGGCCGCAAACCATCTTTGCGGTCGCCTGGTCCCAATGCTCCAAGACCAATCGCGGTGTCTGATGCCATTAGTGAGAGAACATGAGCAGTCTGACATTGGGATGTGGCGGCCCAGTGCCGGCCACTCGAGCCTCAGGCTGATTAGCTTTAGACTATGATATCGCAATTTGGCGTGTTTGTGGAGCCGCACCATTTGCGAAGAATTCTCCATGCATACAGTTATGGAGATGAGATTCCCCAATCAGCCTATATGAATCTTGATTCACTGGCCGTAGAACAAACATGACCTTGGCGCCAGGAAATAGCCATACCTGATCCCTAGGTTCCATCGACTGCGGACCCACGCCAAGGTTTCCAGTGACTGTTCGATACACCAGACGCCGCAGTGATACACCTTTGAAAGTTAACGTGAATTTGTTGCGTTCGGGGGCTATCACTGCCTGTCTGCATCGCATTCATGAGGTTGTCGATCTCTCGATGCGTCAGGATGGCAACGTCTTCCTGGCTCTGAAGGACATCGATAGCCTGCGAGAGATGTCCCACCGTGATCGAAATGCCGCTAGCGCCACCATCAGGAAGGCATAGCTTACAGCAACACATACAAACTGGGCGCAGGTGGCGCTTCAGCTATGCTCTGCCACGTGTGCAGCATAGACAGCTCCCTCCTCAGCGTGATGCCGACTCCGAAAGGCAGAGGACGACCGTGTATACGGCCTTTGAGGAGGAGAAACGGTCCGGACACACTTGGATTGGAGCGGTTACCAGCGATCTTTGAGCATCTGATGTTAATGGGCAGTCATCCTAGAAGGGATGATGGCTTCTACGCCATTAGGTGCGCGGATTGCGCTGCTATATGAGTTGAGACCAGATCTAATTGTCTATCTGTCTGTCTACGGAGGAAGCTCCAGATGAGACGTGGCAGATGAGTGCCAAGACCTCAAGAAAATACTCAGCTACCAATCATATTGCTTCATAGAGTGGATGAAACTAAGCCTAATCCATTAATCGGGCCTCTTCTAACTGCCTTCTGGAACTTCTCGCCCTAACCTTATCGTCTATCGACTGATTAATACTTTAATTTATTAATACTCTAAACTCCGCCTAGGGAGGCGGCCTTCCACTAATTTTAATAAAATTCTTCCCTATAGCTCTATGATGCGCGATACAGTACCGACAAATTTCTCTGAGGCGTGTCTGGAAAGCTGCATGGATTGGCCAATCGTGTGTTTCTGTATAGGAACGTGGCAAAAGGGTGAGTGGAGCAGAGCTGGAATGGCCACGTGGTATTCAACGTTTGAGTGCGACAAATTCTTTCCTCTTTTCCTCTTTATACAGTTCCTGCAGCCAGGTCAACCTTAGGCGCACCGTAAGGTCGACCGCAGATCGTTAGCTGGAGGTAGATGTACCCTATCACCTATGCCACACAGCTGCAACTACCAATCTTAGTCACCGAAAAAGCTCATAGTGTAGTGTGTGTGGCAGTCATCGGCGCCGCGTGTAGCCGGTTCTAACGGCAAGGACGGAATAGCGATTGTTTGGTCTCGGACATTCCGATTGACGAACTGGCCGATAAGCTCTTGGCTGGTCGCGCTCTGTGGCGGTCGACCTCGGCAATGACTTTGCTGGCAGCGGCAATAATGCCAACGGGCGACGCCAATCTTCGTACATTACCGTATTAGCCCGAAGCGTCAGAGCATAAGCGGTGCACAAGCCTGCACAACCTTTGACAGATTTTATCTTGGTGGCAATCACACTAGTGAACTAGGTCATAACAAGCCCACCATTTTCGCATTCACGAGTCTCTCACTCAGCAGTCGGATGAATTGTGTTCCATGTGAGGGAATTCGTGAGTTTATATATCGATATCGTCTTGATCTCCTCCGCACACTCGCCCATTGTCTTGGCTTCAGAGTACCCCGTCCCCTCTTCCCACCCGCAGCAACGATAACTCGACATGGCCGAAAAGGAACCTACCTCGCCTGAACGGCCCCCAAAGCCTTTCTCACTATTTCGGCTCATAGTTGATCAAGCGCGTATCGACGACGAAGTTCTCCACCACAAATACCCGGGCTCTGGAACGGCATCTGATCCCTATGTTGTCACATTTCTACCCAACGAGGATCCGGGCAACCCATTTTCATGGTCGAAGTCATTACGATGGTTCATGACAGTGATTGTTGCCTTTGAGACGCTGTCAGTGGCCTTTGCATCATCCGCCTTCAGCGGGACCCTTCGCGAACTGGTCTTAGGTTTTCACGCCTCTCTTGAACTCCTCACCGCCGGTATCTCGCTGTTTGTCTTGGGCTTTGCAGTGGGACCTTTGTTTTGGGCTCCTCTATCCGAGATATTCGGGCGCCAAATAATATTTTTCGTCACATTCGGCCTGTTTACGCTCTTCAATGCCGTCGGTGCAGCCGCCAACAACATTGGCGCGCTCCTTGTTTTCCGCTTCTTGGCCGGAGCCTTCGGCTCATCACCGTTGACCAATGGAGGTGGTGTTATCGCCGATATCTTTCCTGCTAATGAGCGTGGGTTGGCCATGGCATTGTTCGCCTTGGCTCCGAGTATGGGTCCCTGCTTTGGTCCCGCTGCTGCTGGTTTCTTGGGTGAGAACGAAGGTTGGAGGTGGGTCATGGGCCTGCTGGCCATTTTCTCGGCTGTGCTGTGGATTGCCGGCACCATCTTCGTTCCCGAAACCTACGCCCCCATCATCCTCCGGAAACGAGCAGCCAAACTCTCCCAGATGACGGGCAAGGTGTACAAGACAAAAACAGATATCGAAAAGGGACCCATCAAGCTGATCTCGGTCATGAAGACAGCTCTGGTCAGACCGTGGATTCTCCTTTTCTTGGAACCCATCGTGCTCATTCTTTCTATCTATCTGGCTATCATCTACGGCACTCTCTACCTCCTCTTTGGCGCGTTCCCCATCGTCTTCCAATTATACCGTGGCTGGTCGGAAGGCATTGGTGGACTAGCATTTAGCGGTGTTGCCGTTGGCATGGTCTTGGCCGTTCTTTACTCCGGATTGTCGAACAAGTGGTACGTGAAAACGGCGATCAAGAATGGAGGCATTGCTCCGCCTGAAGCGCGTCTTCCACCCTCCATGGTCGGTGCGATCGCGGTGCCAGTTGGCATGTTCTGGTTCGCATGGACGGCACTGCCGCCTGTGCACTGGATTTCGCCCGTCATAGCTGGTGCACCATTTGGCTTCGGTCTCTGTCTCATTTTCTTGGCCATTACCAACTACCTCATCGACTCGTACACCATCTTCGCGGCTTCAGTGCTAGCTGCCAACACTGTGCTGCGGTCGCTCTTTGGCGCCGCCTTCCCCCTGTTCACTCACGACATGTACAACAACTTAGGCGTGCACTGGGCTTCATCTGTGCCCGCATTCCTAGCCCTAGCCTGTCTCCCGGCTCCTTTGGTCCTTTATAAATACGGCGCAGCGATCCGCGCACGCTGCGTGTATGCGTCTGCAGCCGAGGCTGCCATGGACGAGCTCCGCGCCCGTGCTGCAGCCCCTAGCCCAGAATCTTCTTCACATGGTACGGAGAGCACAGAATCACGAGCCTCAGGTGCGGATGATGAGGAGAAGAGTACTGATAAGAGTACGGAGCTGTTACGCTACGAAGCCATCAAACCCGCGCGGACGCGAACAGGAAGTGATCCTCGCCACCCCGATCTCACGCGGAATAATAGCGCGGGCAGTCTCGCTGAGGCCGCACAGTACGAGGCGTCTCCATTCGACATTGATCGCCAGAATACTCTTGATACCTTCTCCGGCTTGGATGTAAGTCTGACGAAGACAAGGTCGAGGCCGCGGGAGTGATGGACAAATTCTTGCCCTGTTTTGTTTCACTGTATAGATGTAGAATCCTTGTCGTTAATAGAAAGCTGATGCTGGAGGGCGGTGAATAGGATCTGTTACAAAATTAACAGCTTCTAGGCCGATACCATACATAATAGTATTTTTCGCCAATGAGAACCTGGCATCAATTTCCGAATTGTGCCGAGAAAGACGTCCGAAGTTGCCCGTGAACTTACGTAGCTCCAACATGGCGGCCGTACCTCTCCTTTCACTGCCGTTTCGAATTTGATTGTGGTACAAAAGTTTTTGTGGATGTATGCGGTTGTCAACGTGATCAAGAGGGCGCTAGTTGCTGTAGAGCGGGGATCAACCAAAGGGGTCAGCAGCCATGGTGGTGGATGACGGAGCCAAGAAATCACCGTTGGTGTCGCTAATCGCCGGGGGAGCAGCGGGCGGCGTCGAATGTACTATCACCTACCCATTCGAATTCGCCAAAACAAGGGTGCAGCTCCGGGACCAAGGCGCGACGACGCGCAACCCGTTCGCAGTGATCGCGAAGGTGGTCCAGAAGGAAGGAACCCAGGCACTGTACAAGGGCTGCGAGACGCTGATTCTGGGAACGATTGCTAAGGATGCGATCCGCTTCATTTCATTTGACACTATCAAGGAGAAGTTCAAGGACCCCGAGACGGGTACGTTGTCGCCGCTGCGGAACTTGGGGGCCGGCATCTCATCGGGGATTGTGGCCAGCACGTTTGCGGTGACGCCGACGGAGCGGATCAAAACGGCGCTGATCGACGATGCGCGCAGCGAGAAGCGATTTAGGAATGCGTGGCATGCGACCCGGTTGCTGGTTAAGGAACACGGACTGGCCGATTTGTATCGCGGCTATGTGACGACGACGATGAAACAGGCGTCCACGACGGCGGTAAGGCTAGGGACATATAATATATGTAAGTGCAGAGACAGAACCAAAAAAACAGCAGATCAACTTCTAGCCTAGCTTAACTAACAACGAATACGAATACAGTGAAAGACTTTGAGCGAGTGCGTAATATCGCACAGACAACACCAGTCACGTTCGCCAATGGCGCAGTAGCCGGGACAGTGGTTGTGTTCGCAACCCAGCCGTTTGACACGTTGAAGACGCGAGCGCAGAGTGTGCAAGGGGCGCGTGTGATGGAGGCCTTCAACAGTGTCATCGCTGACTACGGGGTCAGGGGCTTGTGGAGGGGAAGCACCATGAGACTCGGCCGGACAGTCTTGGCCGGTGGGATTCTGTTCACGACGTACGAGTGGATCGCCGCCTTGATCACGCCTATTCTGCATCCACAGCAGCCGCTGTAAATTTGTCGAGTAAGAAGGTAAATGTTCAAGATGAACTTCCGGGGAGCGATAGACAACGGCACAAGATATCGGACCTTGTTTCATGTTGCCATGGAACTTATTCCATTTCTTGTAGATGAGGGTCTCTGACAGTATGATTAATCAATTAATAAACTGCCTGACATCAACCGCGGTCCCCGTGAAACATGATTACCAAGTTAATGCGTCTCGCTGATCCACTTTTTCGGAGGATGGAGGGAATACGGTAATAATGCTGAAACCTAGATTTGGGATTAATAAGCATCTAACCGTTTCCATCGGAACCCTGGCCCTTGGCCAAGCCGCATCCGGCATTGCTGAAGACCCTGTAGCTAGCTTAACGCTTCAATAACAACTGTATGTTTGTTATTAATTGCTCGCTCATGTGGGGTTATGTAAGTGCAGTATCTGCGAGGTTGTGGTCGAGTGCCGGGGATTGAGTTAATACGAAGCAATGGACTGAGAATGGCCCTCGTATTGCCTCGTGTGTCCAGATTGGGAATTTAAGACCAAGCCTGGTGACAGATTTGAGTCACTACTGGCTGTGGCCCTGAATGAATCCGCGAATCTGGGTCCGCTGCTGCATGTATTGAAGCACGCTAGAGCGGTCCTTGGGTGAACCTCATTGGCGTGGCTGGTAAGATGAAGTCTGCTTTAGTGTTCGAGAGCACACCGTACCTGAGAATGACGTCGACCGTTTAGCCCAGGGTATGTGCAAGAAACTGCGAAAAAAAAAAACTACGACTGTCTCAAGGAGCGGTTCCCGCTCAGCTTGATTGGCGGGGCAGTGTGCGGGTCAATTGTAGGTTTGCCGTAACTAAGGCCGAAGTGATCTGCGCCTTCCGAGAACGGAAAGACTCCTTCCTCCACTTGGAGGCCTCGCCCGGCCAACGTCCATCATGGGAATGCGCATGAAGCGGCTTGCCACTGCGCCACGGTCTGGCTCGTGGGCCTCTGAGCTGACGTACTCAAGCAGGCACGCCCGGTTCCTCTTCGTCCCTGCCTTATACTCTCAGTGCCGCTCACGAGATAGGCGACGCCTATGCATCCACGGACCCTACAATGCCCCTCTCCAACGCCGCCGCCGCCGCCGATGGTATCTCGGCACGGCGCCTCAAGAAGCGAGAGATCGACCGCCGGTGCCAGCGACAGGCACGCGAGCGTACCAAGTCCCGCATCGCCTATCTCGAAGGGCTCGTGGAGAGCCTTAAGCAGTCGGACGGCAATGACCGCAGTGTGGCGCTAATGAAGCGCGTCGAAGACACAGAGAAGGAGCGAGACGTGCTTGCCCAGGCGCTGCGAGACGTCCAGAGGGCCATCAGCAGCTACAGGCCCGCCGAGGAGAAGGTGGAGCCGGATGATGACAGCCCGCTGCTCAAATACATCGAGCAGGCGCCCGCCGACGAGCCGGAAAACGATGCGTTCCACCGCGCGGGCCGAGCACCGCGGCACCGCTCCGCCACCGTCAGTACGCTCTACAGCCGCCCAGACGACACGCCAGCCCTGACGATACCGGTGACCATGTCTACGGTCACTTCCACGCATACCATGCCACCCACCACCCTGCCCATGCGTATCAGTCCCCCAGTGCCGGAAGCGTTCGTCATATCGAGCTCTGAGGCCGCCATTGTTCCCGCCTGCAGCGATGTCTGTGACTGCTGTCGCGATCGCCATGAGAAGCCTACACCCGAGGTTTCAAACGACTGGCGGTTTGCATGCACGGCTCTATTGCAATCGGTTCAATACCGGACACCTGTCATCATACCTGAAGAAGACATGCTTGCTGATGACATACCTGTCCGCGCCATTATGGAAGGCTGGGATACTGTTGAGCACCAGATGAACATGCCCATATCTTGGGCCATCCTTCGTAAGATTGATGAGCGCATCTTCATAACTTGTGACCCAGTCACTCGACTCGCTGTTCTCTTCACAATGCATCTACTTCTTCAATACCACCGCGACCCCTCGCCAGAGCGCTGTGCCAAGGTCCCCCTCTGGTTTCTCCCACGACCCTCATGTCAAACCCAGAAGTACTCTTACGGCATCAATTATTTAGTCTGGCCGGGTCTCCGCGAACGCTTCGTCTTTTACCAGCACCATTATTGTGGAAACATCTTTTGGAAGCTGTTCTCTCGTTGCCTTACCATTAACTGGCCCTACGACGTTCGAGACTGCTTTGTCCAGCGCTGGGACTCAGGCATCTTCGAGATCTCACCCCTCTTCCGCGAATGCATTAGTAACATTTACAATTGGCAGATGACTGGCGACATCTTTGCCCGCTACCCCGAGTTACGATCAGACATTCCATGTGCCCTCCAGCTTGCCGGGCCTACCTCAAACTTAGTGCAGTTGCAGTCAGCTAACTGGGTTATGCCCCAACAAGACCGCACAAAGAAGATGCAGCAACAAGACAGAAGGCACCCGGTTGCTGCCGCCAGTCTATGTGACATACAAGCTGCTCCTTATTCCTCAGTTCCCGACCAGGCCGCAGTAGCAGCTCCTTGGATGACTCCAACATGGATTCTCTGAGGCCGCCACTTGGTTAAGCTCGGGAGCCCAATCTACGGCCCTTTGGCTCTACTTCATCCAAAAACAGCAACCACGGTGATCGGGACCACCCATCTCCCCATTGATTGCAGCTTAGTGGTCAATAAACGTGCACAGTGCTTACAGTCCACGTGAGATGAGCCCAGTTTCGTCTTCCACAATTCCAACAGCAGACTCATTTCCGCGTAAAAGCCGCGCGGCTTGAGCTCTCACCGTTCTCGGCCATCCGGCTCTGTATGCGACGAGAAGACGTGAAAGCAGTACTCATCAAGTAGGCCAACTGCCGGGGATGCTCCACACTCGAGGAAGAACGTCAAGGATAGTCGAGAATGATCAATTCAAACCAGCTGCTCCGGCTCTGCCCAGTTCGGGTTACTATCAGTCATTTCTTCGAAAATTTTCGGTCGTAATGGAGCTCTAACTGCAGACGAATTCAAAGACCAACTAGGCTATTGCCGAGACAGGGAGAGGGTAAAGACTCAAGCCCGAGGATTGATTTTGCGACAAATTCCATTCATCAATTACAAAGGACTCATAGCCTTCCAAAATGCTTTCTCCGTCAGTTTTGCAATGTGAGACTCCAACCACAATCTCGGTGACCATGTGTCAGGATGATTCTTAGTTCTGCCGTGTTCTATTTTGACGGTTCCCAGCCTCCTGCCCCTTTCAGCACGGAAAAGAACAGAGAAATGGATCCAGAGGGCTAGAGCCAAAAAATTGTTTGAAGAAGTTAAGGTTATCATAACGTTCCCGATCTCAGCGACCACCCGAATTTTGAGCATACTGTAAACAAAAAAAGAGTTTTGTCTACATGCTACGGGCATCTACCTTTCGGTCCCTCTCAGTCGGCTCCTGCACGGGAATATTTCGGGTTGTGCTCAACATGAATTCTTTGTCCTGAATTGGACACACATGATGAGTGGTAGCCTGAATATTTGCGAGTGCTAAATGGAAAGTTTTGAACGAGATAGCCAATCGCTTTGAACTATATATTTAGATCTATCCATTGCATAGAGGCATATATATAGCTTGGAAAGCGCATGTTGTGATTGAATCGGCTTGCTGGAAAACGATGTGAGGATGAGCATCTTCGGGCATTACGCGCACATTGGCGTGTTTGAGGTGTGGTACATTACTATCGAAAGGATCGCAGTGAGCCAATTAGGATACTGGCATTGATCGCTGTGCCCCATGCGATGCGATGCGATGCGGTGCGATGCGGTGCTGATGAGCAAAGTGCAATGTGTAATGCACGAAAATCCGGAACCGAGAATTCAAGAAACAAAGTTAAACGAGCTTTGTGTCACAATTCAATCGCAAGACAAGGGTCGAATGTCGAAGCTTGGTGGCAGATCAAATATGAGCCTTGGTGTACGAAACATTGAAATCAGGCCAGAGAGCGGTCGGGCGAACGGTTTCGGAGACCAAAATAAAGTAGCTGCTAGCTAGCTGTCATGTCAAACCATCGCGATCAGTGATATCATGTTGGCTATGAATTTTCTAGAGCTGGTTCACATGTGAACGGGTGCCACCGAACGAAGGAACTAATCGACTTTACCGGTACTGTAGCAGGCAATGGAAAAAGTAACTTGAACCGCGAAGGCTCCGAAGCTGGGTGTTATTTACTGTATCGCGCTGCCTCGGCTTGGCAAATTAAGATGCCCTGACGGCACATGAGGCCAATAATGTTTTGCGCTTTGCCCTTTTGAGCGCACAGCACCTATACGCTCCCAGGGTGTTATGAGGCTGAGGCCTCTGGAGGGGACACCTGCGATCGCGATCGTAACTGGGGGTGGTGTCACTACCAACGCCAAGGCCCAGTGACATCAATTCCGTTATTCCCCCTTTGGGACTAGCTTGGACGCGTCACAGAGATATATAGTCTTGACCTCTGCCCTCTGCAGACTTGTCTTCCTTCTCTTCAGGTTTAGTTTCATTCATCAATCAACACTATGTCCCTGCCCCTCTTGCTCTTTCCCTCGTCCACGTCACACAGGGCCAACCAAAAAAAAATCATGATGGTAGTAGGGCTGATATTGTTAATACCTATCTCTAGTGATCATTTCTATGGCCATCCCTTTGTATCCTATGTTACAAATTAATATACAGGTCTGTAGCACTAGTGTCACGCCAGGTTCCACAAGCGCTTAGGGATCGCCTAAAAAGACAGAGAAGTGTTCCCAATTGTTGGGTACTTCTTGGAACCTGTAATATTTGTGTCACGTGGCACACCGTGACAGTAAGTAGGACATAGTTTCTACTTTGTCTCTGCTTTACTATGATAATTAATAAGTCTTAAGGCCAGTCATTTAACCATGTTGGGGTTGATTTGCGTATTCCGCTGTTTATATATGGTCAACTATATGTTACACTCTCCCTGGTAACAGATAAGTCGGACACCCAGGTTTCCGACACCCCCTGGTTTCCGACACCTCTAAAAACGCGCTACAAACGCGCCCCCCACCACGCGTCAAGACTAATCCTGGGTTTGTTTCTTGCTCAATTCCTATATCCCTTTGATATCTTGTCTAATACCTACTTATATTGAAGCTGATATCCAAGCTGCACTCTCTGATCTCCGAAATGGGGCTGCTTTAGCGACTACAGCAACTCGACATGGAATACCTCGGAGCACCCTTAGGGGTCGCCTAAATGGCTGCCAACCTCATCGCCAGGCCTATCCCATCAATCAGCGCCTTACTGCTGTACAAGAGGAATATCTTGAGCACTGGATTCTACAGCAGGAGGCCCTTGGATATGTATCTACTTATACACAAGTACGGAGAATTACAAGTGCTATTCTTCAGCAGCAAGATGATTATAATCCCCTGGGGAAAAAGTGGTCTAGCTATTTCTTACAACACTATCTAGCTCTTAAGACAAAATTAGGCCGCAGGACTGACTAGGAGCGTATTAATGCTGCAACTCCAGACAATATTAAGAGGTTATTCAGCCTCTATGAGACTATAAGCTGGATCCCCCCTAAACAGAGATATAATGCCGATGAGGGTGATATTATAGAGGGCCAGGGTATCAATAGTCTTGTTATAGGCTCTGTACAAGATAAGCCTAATACAGTACCTATTAAGACTATTGATACTCGGACCTGGACCTCTATTATCGAGTGTATCTCTGCTACTAGAGTTGCTCTTAATCCCCTGGTTATTTTTAAGGCTCAAAGTATTCAAGAGCAATAGTTCAAGAGGGAATTTCTAGCTTAACACCCTAGCTGGTATATCACCTTCTCTGAGAATAGATAGACAAGCAATGATATTACTGTGGAGTGGCTAGAGAAGGTATTTATACCTCAGACACAGCCTAATGATCAAGCTAATACTTGATTACTTATTGTTGATAGTTATGGAAGTTATACTGCAGATAAATTTATGATAATCTGCTATCAGAACAATATTTTTCTCCTCTTTCTGCCAGCTCATACATCCTATGTTCTCCAGCCCTTGGATCTCAGTTGTTTTTCAAGTCTTGTCATGAATGATGACAAGACGCCTACTTCCCGACGTCATGCCGACAACAGATCGATACCTCCGGTCCTCGGACAGACCTTTGGTTACACACGGCGACCTTTGGAGGGACTGTATAAGACAACTGCCACCTGTACAATCTGTATGGCTGGCTGTACGGTCCTTTGGTCAGAGGCGACAGGGTGGAGTAAGGCAGAGGGACCTTTGGACAAGACCAAGGACCTTTGGGGTCAGGAACTATGGAAGGGTAGACTCCGACCTTGCGATGTGAAAGGTATAAGTATACACGGAGGTTGCGGTTATCTATTGACTCTCTAAGCTTTAAGTCTTGTATATCAATACTACAACATAGGGAATCTAGACTAGTTAGCTCTCTCTCGTCTTCTTCTTTGCCTTCCACCTCTAGAGCCCCCTAATATTCTCAAAGCTTGATATTAGATTATCGAAGAAGAGAGAGCGATAGTGTTGTAACACTGTCACAACATCTATTTAAGGGATACTTATTGATAACTCGGAAGCATAAGCAGCCAACCCTTGATAAGCTAACCAGAATCAACTGACCTGACTCCGATATCTTCAACTAGAAATCTAACTGCCTAACTAGGCGCTGAGGCAGCTATAGCGACTAGACCACAGCCTATCAATAATGCTACAACACTAGAGTAACAGCTAAACAACTTATTAGAACAAGCTTATCTAAAGCACTAATAGAAGTAAGTATAAGTACTGTAGCAATACCTTGAGGGGGACCCTGTAGTAGAGTACTCAGAGACAGGAGGTGTACAAGTAGTTCCTGCGAAATATAAGTGTACTAATAATAATATATATAAGGACTTTAAGTAATAGCGAAAAGACACTAAATATCAATAAAACCTCATATTTACCGGTAAGAACCTAAAGGAACTTAATAAGTTCCTAGTTAGCTAGAGAAATACCTTTGGAAGGATCAAGGATCATTCTGAGAATGCTTGGATAGCTTAGATCAGTATTATTAGTAATTCCCTAGTTAGCGATACTGCTGCTACCTAGGAGATAGCTGACCATAATAAATACAAGATATAGGACCAATTTATAAACTTCCTGCAGGACCAGATTATAGATCCGGCGACTTATATAAAGGACACCTTGTAAATAATAGCCTAGAAAACTCAGAAGTTAAATCAAAGTATCCGGGAGCTATTTATAGAAGTGAAGATACTTAGTCAAGATATTCTAGATATAGACTATAAGGTCCTTGATACCTGGTAATTCCTCCTCACTATAAAGTCAGAGATTCAGGCGCGAGTTATAAGTGACTATAAGGAGATCACTAGTGAAAATCAGGTGCTTGTATCAGCAGTATACCATAAGCAGGCTCTGAAAACAGAGGCTCTGGTTACTAAGGAGCTATAGCAGGCCTAGGCCTCCGCTGGTAACGCTAGAGATAGGTCCAAACCAAAGGGTCAAACTAGGGATCCTCCTAGTAATAGGGTAGAGGAGACCTAGAGAGATAGGAAGGGAAACAACCCCTCTACTCTATAAAGTAGATAGACCAAGCTAAAGGGGAGCAACCTATTCCACTGCTTCAAGTATAGGGAAATAGGCTATATAGCCCTAAAATACAAGAATCCCCCAAAGTATACACTAGATATAGACGAGATACAGGAAGAAGCAAAAAAATAAGCACTAATACCTCTGATACTGTAGGGGTATTAGGTATCTCAGAAATCAGTAAGAATAGATCTCTATAGGTAAATATCTAGATCCCCTCGGGTGAAGGATTCAGAGTAGTCAATACTTTGGTTGATTCTGGTGCCTATAAGAATTTTATCTTGTAATATATAGTGAAGGAGATAGGTCTTGAAACTATCCCGATATTGAGAAGCATGAATTATACTAATAGCTTACCTACAACCTTATATAGAGAACTCACCATCAAAACAGTTATAACTAATTCAAAAGGAATCTTATAGATAACCTCTTATTTATTCCTGGTAGCTAATATCAAGGAGTACAATATATACCTCGGGATACTATAGCTTGAGATAATCAATCTATTGACTAACTAGGAATTGAAAACCTAGGAATATCAGTTAAAGAGACCTAAAATCAAGATAATAAAGGCTAAGTAGTTTCTTTAAGAAACCAAGAAGGTGAAGGCCCTATTTATTATATATATAGTACTGGCAGTGTAACAGGGAAAGACCAGCTGTTTTCTCTTGTAGCCTAATGAGAGCTAGACCTCAGAACTACCACCGGAATTCAATGACTATCGCGATATATTCTCTGAAAAGGAAGCTGTGAAGCTCCCGCGGGATATATAGATAGTGTATAGTATTGAAACTGAGCCAGGGGTATAAGTACCCTATAGTCTAATATACCCCTTGAGTCAGCGGGAACTCGAGACCCTACAGGAGTATATTAAGACTAACCTGGCTAATAGATAGATTAAGCCTAGTACCTCACTGATAGGGGCTCCAATCTTGTTTATACCGAAATCCAACAGGACACTACGGCTCTATATTGATTATCAGGGGTTGAACTAGATTACTATCAAGAATTAATACCTATTACCACTGTTATTAGAGATCCTGGATTAGCTGAGCAGAGTAAGATACTATACTAAGATAGACTTACGAGATATATATCACTGTATACTGATCGCTAAAGAGGATCAATAGAAGACTATATTTAGGACAAGATATAGCTATTTCAAATACACTATTATACCCTTTGGGTTGATAAATATCTTAGCCACCTTTTAAGCCTATATCAATGAGGCTTTGAAGGGCCTGTTAGACAAGAAGTGTATTATATATATAGATAATATCCTTATATATAGTCATACCTACAAAGAGTATATAAAATATATTCAAGAAGTATTACAACACCTATATGAGTATAGACTATATACAAAAATATCAAAATATGAGTTCTTTGCTAAGGAGGTGGTATTCCTAGGATATCGAATAGGCACTGACAGTGTATTAATAGACCCCGAGAGGGTCAAGTCTATACAGGAATAGCTAGAACCAACCTTATTCAGAGAAATACAAGTATTTCTGGGGTTTGTAAATTTCTACTGAGGATTTATTGAAAAATACTTAAGGGTAGTTGCGCCTATCATAGACTTACTTATAGGGATATAAAAGGGAAAGAAGAAAGGGCTGTTTAAGTGGACCCCTAGCGCTATATAGGTATTCTGAATACTTAAAGAACGATTTTTATTGGTACCTATACTTACCTATTTTGATCCTAAACACTAAATACAGGTAGAAATAGACACTTCAAAGGAGATAATAGGAGCTATACTCTTATAGGCCTATAATAGACCTAGGAAGGGATATACCCTCTGGAAACTAGTGGCCTTTTTCTTAAAGAAGTTCTCTTGAGAATAGAGGAATTATAGAACTAGAGACTAAGAGATACTCGCTATTATATCAGTATTTAAGGAATAGCGGCACTACCTCAAAGCGCCTATAAAACACACCATAGTCTTAACTAACCATGAGGTATTACAGAACTTTATGACTAGGAAGTAACTATAAGGACAACAAATCCACTGGGTAGAGTATCTTGTAGCCTTTAACTTTGAGATCTAATACTATAAAGAGAATAAGAATCCTGTGGATAGGCTATCAAGACAGCCAGATCTCATGGTATCTAAAGTTACTGAAGAACACCCTTTACAGCTATTAGTTAAGCTATACCAGCAATATACAGGCAATACACCAGCAAAGAGGGTAGCTTAATCTGATAGAAAGTTGGTTAGAATGATGACCAGGGCGACTTCAAGAATACCTCTTGAGGTAGAGCGCCTTAGGATCATTCTAACACAGGCGAACAACAAGAGGAGTGACACTGAGTTATATATACTTATATCTAAGCCATCTAATATCAGTTGTATAGGGGAATCTTATGTTGATCCCCTACCAATAGATAAGGTCTCCGAGGAGTTACTTATTCCTAGGATCCCTACTTCACTCAAAAGTCTTTTCCTGCACCTATAGTCAAATAATAACTAGTGTCAGTGAACAGTATAGGAGGACTATATAGACTATATAGTTAAAGGAGGACCGTTTAAAGGATAATGGTCCCGCGACAGGGAGGGGCTAGTGCATCATAATAGAGTAGTCTATCTACTAAATAACCTAGCTATAAGATCAGATTTACTAAGGGTTAATCACGATGATCTGTAGTAAGGAGAGTATTTCAGGTATAATAAGATATTCAAACTTATCAGTAAATTCTACTAGTGGCCTTATATATGAAAAATAATCAATATATATATAGATATATATAATGTTTGCTAACAGATAAAGATGTTATACTATAAACCTCATAGTTTACTATCACTACTACTAGTGCCGAAAGGGCCCTAGGAGGATATATCCTTAGACTTTATTATAGGGTTACCACTGTCACTGTGAATAGGGACCGTATATAATTTGATCCTGATGATTATTAATTGATTCTCGAAGATAGTATATTATATTCCTATAGTTAAGGAAGTTAACACTACAGGAGTAGGTGTACTAATCACAGAGAATATCATCTCTAAGTTTAGAGTACTGAAATCAATTGTTAGTGACAGAGGATCAGTTTTCACCTCAAGTTTCTAGGAGTTACTATACTTCTACCTAGCTACTTATAGATATCTCTTAACTATATTCTACCCCTAGACTGACAGGCAAACAGAACAGATAAACTAAATACTAGAATACTACCTTTATTGTTTTATTAACTATAAACAAGATAACTAGGTAGAACTTCTTCCTTATATAGAATTTATAGTTAACCAAGCTATTAGTGCAACTACAGGTAAATCACTATTTAAGATAGTGTATATATATATACTAATAATATGAATTAACATCAAACATAAAGAACCTATAGGGTATATATATAAAAACAAAGCAGCAAAGGAGACAATAAAAGGCTTGTAGTAGGCTTAATTAGTAAGCTAAGAAGCCCTTACCACTACCTAAGAAGTAATAAAGAAGTATACTAATAGAAAATAGAAGGACCAGTATTTCTAGATTAGGGATCTTATATAATTTATAGCGAAGTATATATATATATTATATATACAGAAGAAACTGGCGGACTACTTCTTAGGACCCTTCAAGGTAATCTAAAGAGTAGGGAGTAATACCTATAAACTAGAGTTACTAAAGAAGTACTAGAGGCTAAATCCAATATTTCATATATTATTACTAGAGAAGTATAACAGGAGAGAAGGTGTTAAGCTACCGGAACCCCTAGATATCAAAGGCGAAGACTAATAGGAAATTGAATAAATCCTAGACAAACGAAAAAGGGGGAAATAAACCTAATTCTATATCCGCTAGAAAGGTTTCTCAGAGGCCTACAACTTATAGGAGCCTGAAAGTAACCTACAAAACATAGTCAAGGTAATCTAAGAGTTCAGGGAAAGAAAGCAGGCTCAGGAGGAATTACAATCAACAAAACGGCAGCGAACTAGACGTTAAGGACAACGCCTGAGGGGGAAGGGGGCAATATCATAAATAATGATAAGACACCTACTTCCCGACGTCATGCTGACAACCCCGATGTCATACCAATAACAGATCAATACCTCCGGTCCT
This sequence comes from Chaetothyriales sp. CBS 134916, assembly GCA_003709845.1. Classification (NCBI taxonomy): domain Eukaryota; kingdom Fungi; phylum Ascomycota; class Eurotiomycetes; order Chaetothyriales; family Domatiomycetaceae; genus Domatiomyces; species Domatiomyces globalis. The sequence goes on along the minus strand of QQXO01000011.1, from coordinate 16,799 downwards.
CGGACAGACCTTTGGTTACACACAGTGACCTTTGGAGGGACTGTATAAGACAACTATTACCTATACAATCTGTATAGCTGGCTGTACAGTCCTTTGGTCAGAGGCGACGGGGTGGAGTAAGGCAGAGGGACCTTTGGACGAGACCAAGGACCTTTGGGGTCAGGAACTATAGAAGGGCAGACTCCGACCTTGCAATGTGAAAGGTATAAGTATGTGCGGAGGTTGTGGTCATCTATCGACTCTCCAAGCTTTGAGTCTTGTATATCAATACTACGACATAGGGAATCTAGACTAGTTAGCTCTCTCTTGTCTTCTTCTTTGCCTTCTACCTCTAGAGCCCCCTAACAAGTCTAAAGACTGCTTATCGAAGGTTAATCAATGAGTATACTACTCTGACTGATACTACTAAGGTTAGGAAGACTAGATTTCTGGAATTTTATGCAAGAGCTCGAGAAATAGGTCTCCGAAAGAAGAATATCGAATCTGGATAGAAGGCAACTAGGCTATATCCATTGGATATAGCTAAACCACTTAATTCTTAATGGGTAGTGGTATCAAAACCCTTGATAAGACTATCATCTATTCCCTCAGATATCTCAACACCAAAATGTGGTAGCGATATCAAGAAGCTACTCATTCGAAAGAGCAGCTCTCCTACTTCACGACTATCAATTCGAAAATCAGCTACAGTACTTGATAGGGCTACAATCAAGCTTATTATGAAGGAGCAGGAAATTAAGCGTCTGCAGGCACAGCTTGACCAAGTAAAACCAGTAAAACGACGCAAAGTGGCTCAGGATCTAAATGAGCGCTTTATAAACCTTGCCCAGGTACTTGCACAAGCTAATAGAGAGCCTAAGCAATCAACTCAAGTAATAGTGCAGTAGCCAGAGAGCAGCTCGGAGTCAGATGAGGAGCAGGTAAATATCCGATAATCAACGCGTTAGCGGCGGCCAACAAAGCGCTATTTGGAGCGATATTCAAGTTTAGATGAGAATAGTGATTAAAGCGCTTCTAATGATATAATTCTTATACTAATCGTATTGTAATTGTTGAAGTTGCAGCAAAATTAAGCTGCTGGAGGGGGGGTCCGGCGGGGAATTTTAGAGGTGTCGGAAACCAGGGGGTGTCGGAAACCTGGGTGTCCGACTTATAGCAAATCTATCTCTACTACTACCCCCAGCAGAATCTGCAACAACAGAGAACATCATTTATCCAGAGGTCTTGCTCCATTGATCTTACTGTGAAATACTGATATTACGGAATGATGATACCATGATCTGACGATGCTCTGACACTATGATCTGACAATGCTACAACGCTATGATTTGACAATACTACAACGCTATGATCTGACGATGCTATGATACTACAACACTACGATCTGATACCCAAATAGACACCAGAATAATACTATCTTGAAATCCATATCCTGTTCAGCCTTCTAAGTAAGCTAAGTCCGTTTAGGAAAAGCGGCTTAATCGGGACTTCAGACCGCTGGAGTCGCCACACCTCGCCTTGGCGAGGTGTCCGTTACCCCTAGTATACTAATCGTATATAAATAAGGGGTTAACCTACAGTGCAAACCTCCTACGTTAATTCTGTCCGCAGTTTTCTGGGCACCTAAGCTGAATTCGGCAGCCTACTGCCACTTCCTCTGCCACACTAATTAAATCAAACCAAGGCCGGTACTGCTTCTCTGCCCAATCAAGCACAACCTGCAGTGCACGAACGACGACCTGAAACCCGCCAATCTTGGTGTTTGTCGCCATTTCTCTCGGATATTGCCACAGTGTCGAACGCCCGTGCTTATCCTGAGTTGCAGCGAGGAACCCCCAGTTCCCACCGTGCGCTATACTGACACATAAGGGTGGCAATGCAATTGATCACGCCGGTTGCCTGCCATACTGGCGCGTTGAAGACCATGCCACTGTCTTTCTCCACAGGCGAATTGACATAGCTGTCCTCGGTGAAGCGAGTAGACTTCCCAGCTCTCTCACTATCTTCGTGCCGCGACCAGTTTCCACTTTCTCCTCTGCTGTGCACGCTACCCTCTTTCTCACCCGACCTGAGACTTGTCCTTGGCTGCCTTCTTGTGATACCACTCCTGATCTTGCGAATCTCATCCACATCGTGAATTCCATCCGCTGGCTTGAGTTTCTTGGGCTTGATATACAGATCCAGATGTCGCCCGAGGCTGGACGAAGTTAAGGCTTGCCCATAGAAAGGACAGTTCCGGTCTTTGGGCGCTTTCAGCTCCCGTCCGTGAGCGGCAGAATGCGACTCTGGTGTGGATGCGGCAGGAGACGACTGATGATCTCTCGTTTCGGAATCAGCCATTGCTACATTTGCGATAGTCGGTTACTATCAACGGACGAGACCTCTAGTCTTGTCAACCCAGGTTCTGTTTCACCCGATTCGTGAAGGCATTGCGCATGCGATTTTAGAACATCTGATTCCCAAACACCTGCGCCAGTGCGTTTCCCGGGATGTTACCAACGCGTCGGCTGGCGATTGTTCCAGGTATTGTTCGGTGTAGTTTGAGAAAGAAAGCCAATGCTTTGATAATCCAACCCCTGCTTCTACGCAGGGTGCCAGCCGGCTCCAACCCTGCCATTCTCCACCTCAGCCCACTTGATCCTTGGGGCATTCTGTTTCTTCGCCGAGAATACTGTACACGAAAAAAATTGACAACAATCGAAAAGCAGCACAATCACAGCATCGGGCTGGAGACCAGGATATTTCTTGTAGTGCTGGAGACTCTTTTGTCGACCAATGCTCATGCCGGACTTTTAAGGACCTGCGGAGCTGCTTTGTACTTTCACTAGAAGACCTGACCCGTGGTGCTGGCCATGAACAATTTGAAATAACGACCCTTCCGCGCCATGAGCTCGTTGTGCGTGCCGGCTTCTGCGATACTACCGTTATGCAACACAAAAATTGTATCAGCCTTGACGACTGTGCTCAACCGATGTGCGATGGTAATGGTCGTTCGCCCTTCTCTCGCCTTCTCCAAGGCCTCCTGGATCAGCGTTTCTGATTCCGAGTCTAACGCCGACGTAGCTTCGTCGAGCACAAGTATCGTCGGTCGTCGAAGAAGTGCTCGTGCGAGCGCAACTCGCTGTTTTTGTCCAACGCTCAGCTGGCTTCCACGATTCCCGACTTCAGTTTCGAATTGATCCCTGCAAGAAGGAATTAGTCTTTACTTGGCAATTGGCGTGGGATTGCTTGTTTGCACTCACGGTAGGTTCATGATGAAGTCGTAAATCTTCGCTTGCTTGCACGCGTGTTCTATGTCCCCATCCGATGGCTGTATAACATCGTCTTCCAGCCCAATGATCAAATTCATCTTGATGCTGCCACTGTAAAGTGTTGGCTCTTGGCTGACCAGGCCAATCAAGCGCCGGTACCTGGCAACATTCAAGGAGCTAATCGGCCGGGAATCTAGCAGAATCGCACCGGAGGTCGGGTCGTAGAACCTTTCTAGCATCGCCACAATTGTGCTCTTGCCGGCGCCTGTCGCCCCTACAAATGCTACGCTGGCACCAGGTGGAATGGTCAGTGAAAGATGATTTAGAGCTGGCCGGTCTGTACGTGTAGGATACACGAAGCTGACGTCTCCGAACTCGATCCTACCCTTGGGCGCGCCCGGATACTGGCCGTACTGGGAGAATGGGTCTATCGACGGCTCCTCGTCCAACAGCCGTAAAAGCATGGCCGCTGCCCGTTTGGCTTTGCCGATGCTAGGAGTCCATCTGGAATATCACATTTTGTCAGCAAAAGTCTCGAGAGCTCCTGTTTAGCAGCATACGTACGAGAATGCCAGCCCTGCTGAGTATGCACTCATCAGCATGGACGACTGGATCACGATGAACTGGCTCAGGGTGTATTCATGTCTCAAGAACAACCTAGTACCGTACCAGAAGCTCAGGGTCATGGAGCCGTAGTACACGCTGTTGGCGAGAGCGTGTAGGAATGACGTGACGAGATTAGCTTTAAGCGCTCGAGTGGTAGTGGCGTTGAGGATCTGCCGGTAATGCTGTACGGCCTCGCCTTCTCTTGTCATGGCCGCCACAGTGCGAATGCCGATCAATGTCTCATTGACGAATTCGGCTGCTTGGTTGTTGAAGATCTCCGTGTTCTTCTCAAACTCGCCCGCTAGCCAAGTGCCAAGGTAGCCGGAGCCAAGCGAGAACGGCATGAGAGCGAGACAGACGAGCGACAACTTCCATCCGTATGCAAAGGCTGTGATGATGCCGCAGAAGAGCGTTGAAATGCAAATGAGTATCACGCTCAGCGCATTACCACTCACGCCCTCCAGATCGCGCGCAGAGCTCTGGAGAAAGCTTGCGAGCGCGCCAGCAGAATTTCGCTTCTTGTCAAAGAAAGCCACATCCATCCGCAGTAACTGGTTCAATGCCAAACTTCTCGCACGGTTGATCATCTTCTCGGAGCAGTAGGCGAAGATGATGCCCTGAGCACCGAACACCAGCAGCATTGTGACGGCTAGAACGAAGAAGAAGATGGCAAAAAACCGTCCTCGACTCTGAACTGTATGTGGATGGTTCAGATTGGTGGAGATAGCCTCAATCGACTCGCCAAACAGGATGGCTGAGGCCGGTTCCTCGACTCCAGCGACGACAGAGCAAGCCAAACCCACAGCAACCAACAGCCACTCTTCCTTGTTCAGCCGGAATCCGAACTTGACCAGGGAAGTGAGAGAATACGATCCGTGCCTCAGATCGATCTCTTCGCTTGCCAAGAAGTCCTCACTCTCTGCGTCGACCTTCTCGACACTTTCGATCTGAGTGGTGGTCTCCATGGTCTTTCCCTTGTTTACTACAGGATCGCCGCTGGTATCATCATCGTGCACCATATCTTGAGCTCGCACCAGATCGGCATAGGTACCTTGCCTTTCCATCAAGTCTGAGTGCTGTCCAGTCTCGACTACATGGCCTTGGCGCAGGACAACAATCTGGTTAGCATCACGGATCGTGGATAGCCTGTGAGCAATAACGATCTTTGTGCAAGTTCTGTATCGCTCGCTTTCGTTCATGGCTGCAAGTAGTCTCGCCTCAGTTTCGGTGTCGAGAGAACTTGTCGCCTCGTCAAGGATGAGTACTCCGGGTTGACCGACAAGCGCTCTTGCAATAGCTACTCTTTGTGCTTGTCCACCGGACAGCCTCGAGGCTTTCGAACCTACAAGGGTTTCGTAACCCTGTGGCAGCTTCATGATGAAATCATGCGCTTGAGCGACCTTGGCTGCTTCTTCCACCAGCTTACGCTTGAGCAACTCAGAAGTGTTCTGCCACGCTGGACCGACCAAACCGTACGAAATATTTTCGTAAACTGACTTGTTGAACAGGAATGGCTCCTGAGCTACGATTCGAAGTTGTTGTCGAAGCCAGCGAATCTGAAGCGCGGTGATATTGATGCCATCCAGGAAGACACCACCTTCCAACGGATCGTAGTACCGTGAGATGAGACTAGCTATCGAGCTCTTTCCTGAGCCTGACTGGCCCACTATAGCAGTCATTTGACCCGCTGGAATGGTGATGCTCACCTCCTCCAGGACTGGGGCCGTTGGGCGGCTGGGATATATATGCCTAACATTGCGGAGTTCGATGGCACCAACTAAGTGATTCGGGACGATACCCTCTTCAGAGCTAGAGTCGATTGGCGAGACTCGTTCGATCATGCGGTATAGCCGACGGGCAGCTGCAACACCATTTGTGAAGGATTCCATGTTGGCACCCACGCCCAGCACGCAAAAGGCCGCCGATTTGACGACCATGGTGATGGCGATGACATTGACGAAGGAAGCAGCACCATCGGCTATGCGTTTCGAGCCTTGCCAGAAAGCCAAAGATACATTCAAGTAACCACTGGCCACACAGATTCCTATCAAAGCTGCATTCAGCATTTTCAGGACATAGCCATTCTTTGCAGATTTGTCCAGCCAGCCGGCGTATGTCTTCTGGATGAACCTCTGCATGCCGAGTGCAGTGGTACTCTTGATGGTGCCCAAGCCTTCTTCAACCACCGCAGTGCCTTCAGCGAGTGCATCAATTGAACGACCGCTGTAGCGAGCAGTTGCGATGCCACCAATGTACAGTACCGCACAGCCCAACAGTGTCGACCAAAGCGTCATGAACGTCAGGATCCAGTCCAGGGAGAAACACACGGCTATCGTGGTGATGAGGTTTCCCATTGCCCCGACGGAGACAGCCAGTTTTGACGACAACGCCTCCTGGATCAAGTTCGTGTCGGCTGTGAGATTGGCGAGCATACTGCCGGCGCCAACATCATCGAACACGGCCATGTTCTGCCTAAGGACTGCGGCAAAGTACGCAGCTTTCATCCTGCGAGTAACCCGAGCACCTGTATGGATAAAACCGGCCGTGGCCGCCATCCAGGCGGCCCAGGTAATGATGAACAAATATACAAAGTACATGGTATATTGATGGATCAGAGGTGCCAAACTCGTATGGTCTCGAGTTTCGACCTGGGAGAATGCGAGGTACAGCCTTGCACCAACGATAGGACCTACCTGTGAGCAGCAAGGTCAATACACTTCTGGAGATACCCTAGGCACTCCACGGAGACGCCTCGAACTTTTGTTTTCACATTGTGACACGCTGAAGGAGTTTCTGTCCCGTAGCATGGAGCTGATGTTGATATTACTTACCGGAACTGTTGCTCCAGCTACCATTGCACACAATGAGCAGACTGCCACAATGGCGAGGTCCAATGGTGTCGCATATTTGTAAAGATCGAAAAAGGTGATTTTGATCTCGTCTATTCTGCGCTGCTTCGCCAGCTGGGCCTCCTCGTTTCCCTCTTCGGCAGGATTTTGGATATCCATGAGTTAGAAACCTAAGCGTTGGCTTTCTCAAAAGGTATCTAGAAAAGATCCAATCTTACAATTCCGAGCGATGGATGCGGGAACCCGCGAGTATAAATTGAGGGGTATATCCCAAAGCGAGGGATAGCACCTAGAGACCATTGTAGATTGGTTGTTTTTCACCTCCCGTAAAGAGACACCGTCTGCACTATGCGATGTGACGAGGATCAATGACCCTGCAGCCGTGTGCACGGTTGTGTGGAGACTGTGTCAGCATGACCGCAAAAGCGTACCGCGTATGGTGGCCCATTATGGAGTTTGTTCGCACTAATGTTTTTCCGTCCAATGTTTTTCCATCCATTGCGCAGCTGTACATTGTGCAACTAGACTACTACGCAACTGACAACTACACAACTGTACATTATACAACTGCGCAACTAACTGTACTAATACCCACTATACTAATATCAATATATATTGTCTGTATACCCTGGAAAACTGCCTTTATTACCTGTGTACACTGAGAAAACTACACTTATAGTCTATACACCCGCAAAACTAACCTCGTTACCTGTATACCCTGCAAATCTACCCTTATTCCCTGTATACCCTATAAAGCTACCACTATATACTACAAAACTATACTTATTCCCTCTATACTCTACAGAATTATCCTTATTATTAATAAACTATACAGGACAGTACCTAGGAGACTGTGATTTTCTGATATCTATACTAGTATAGCAAAACCCAGACCTAGATACAGCTACTATATGGTCTTGAATAGCAGGGAATCACTATTAGGAGAACTACACTAGATCAGCGACTCTAGAGATATAGGATTTAAAAGCAGATATAACAGTAAATTACTCTATAGCTGATCAACCTTATTAATCATATTTTCCACTATATCTTCCTATATAATGATAAGATTACAAAAAAGATTATACAAGAGCATAGTTTATAGCCCTCTTGCTGGTAGGTCTACTCTATCTATAGAAAGAATAGCTAGGTATATTGTGAGAGAGATCAAAATAAGAGATAGGAGCTGAAGACTACTATATAGCAGAAAGTTCAATCACTACTCACTAATAGTCCTGGATATATATTTGGTGTAAGATAGGTATATATATATCTATATATTATTGATAGCTTTCCTACCAGGCGCTGTGATATTTAGTCTATTCTACAGTAGTTAGACCCAGAGGGCTGTATTACTTGATCACTACATTACCGGTATATCTAGAGAAGGCTATTTATTACACCTACTTATGACTTTATCTGGTTAACTAATAGGCATAATAAGATAGCTTAATTTAGGTTTCAAATTTATAGTGTAGTAGATACTTATACTTGAAAAATAATGTGGCTCTACTGTGATAATACAAATCGCCTATAATCCAGTATTATCTATTAATACCTTATAGCTATATAGTACTTCAATATTTACCTATAATTCCTACAAACTAATAAGGGCTCAGAAACCCTGCTAATGATTATATTTCACTGCTTACTACACTACTTATATATAACCTTATAGGCTGAGAATAGTAATAGTCCTATACTAAGCCTTAGTACTATCCTGGATATATACTGATAACCAGGAATATCTATATATAATATATGAATTAAGTAACTATAACACTAGCTATATAAAGAGTATACAGTAAAGTAGGGTACCCTCTTTCTCTATATAGAATATAATAACCTATTTCATAAGGGCTTAGTTCCTGACTAAGTTGCACTGCTGTTTATTTTTATACCTCTTATTAGGATAGAAATATCAATATTTCTGATAGTGAAAAACAGCTATTGTATTTGACAGTAGCTATAATATCCCTTTATAATATATAGTGTACCTGATCAGAACTACTTCTCTGGGGAGAGAAGCCAGGGAATCAGGCCAAACCAGGATCTACTGGCACTATTTCAGTTAAGTCTGGACTACAGTATACTAACTTATATCTACGGTCACTTAACTAGTTACCCCTGAGCTAATATAATTACAGATTTTGATATATATCTGTTAGATATAATAGTACAGTGGTGTTAGCAAACACTTGATGCAATATATCTTATATACCCGCCATCAAGCTCGTAGTTCTTCTCCTAACCTGGTGCTAAACCTACTGTATCTAGCTGGTATGATACCTTCCTGCAGCAGGTCAGAGCACAGCATAATCAAGAGCATGATCCCCCAGCCTATGCTAATCCTAGGATAGTGCTACCACTATATCCTAATTTAGCAGAGCTAGGGGTGTACTAGTAGTTCTAGACTGATTTGTATATCTATACTAATCTTAATCCTGGTATAGTAATAGACCAGGTAGTAATGGTAATACTTAGGAGCTCTGCTCTCCCTAGCCCACCTTATTTCTACCTATATCTACTGTGGCTTCCACCCTGTATCTGCTACCTACTCTCTTTATCTACAGTCTATTACTAATTTCTACTACTATGTCTCGGGACAATACAGGGGATCGCTGCCCTTATAGCTGTGTGGTGATCCACGTGGACCTCAAGGGTGGTGAGCTCTGCCCATCTATGCACTGCTTATATTTCAAGCCTTTCCCTGCTTCGCCACCACCACCACTAACAGCAGCTCCTGCCTAACAGCCTCTACCAGCACTAACATTTGGATATGAGGTTCAGGCAGGATATTGAACAGTTGTCCGCCGCCAGCGCCAGGCTTTCCAAGATGATTGTATTCCAGCACCACCAGAGTGGTAGCTACACAAGTTCTGGCTTGAGCTACAGCCACACATCATCCACAGTGATAAACCACTACCAGAGATATACAGCGCTAGCCTATATATCAAGATATAAGCCAATATACCAATAACTACCCTTGGCTGCTGTTAAATCATGGTAGAGAAAATATTGGAATAGGAGGAAATTCTTAGGCTAGGAGATCACTTAGCAGAGTGTGAGATAGGTAGCTGGTATATGAGAGATAGATATATCTCTAACTAGAGGAAAAACTATCTATATATCAGCTGGGCTGGCTCCCGCTCCCTATATAAGGTTTTCATAGATCAGTAGATTCTGAATTCCTAGACAAGAGATAATTTCAAGATCTCGATGGTCGCCATGGGCAGCAGGGCTACCGAGCTAGATTCTCCTATAGGAACAGCAGATATATACACGCCAGATACAAGGGCAGCTGATGTAGGTCCACCAGATATAAGTACAGCAGATATAAATATATCTTGGTCCGGTGACCTGCTACCTAGCCTATTACCACTGCTATCACTAAGTAATCTTTTCAATAACTGGTGTACTCCTGGCAGCAATATGGTATAGGGTGCTATGCCAGGTGCTGGTACCAGTATCAGGCAAGGTAGTATACCTGATACTAGGCCGGGTGGAGGAGCAGACACCACACTACCTGATGAGGCAAAACCTCAGCTCTGAATCTACTGTAGCTTATTCTTATCTAGTATATACCCTGAGCTAGCAGACCATCCAGATTACATTGTTATTAGTGACTCTGATAATACTAATACTAATACTAATGTTGCTGGCACCAGTGCTTATATCACTGGTATCAAGGAGGAGGAGAGGGCTAATATTCCTATCTACACTATACCCTAGTACACAGCACAGCAGAAGAGGTGTGAACAGTCATGGAAGCGGAAGGCTGGGTGAGTAGGTAGCCGGCGCCGTGAGCAGGATCATGGAGTGGAGGGACTGCCTTATCGCAGCGGACATGAGAGGTGTAGGCCGGGGCGGCTTGATAAGTAGATGTTTGTATAGCACCAGTAAATTTATTCTATTTGCTGCTTTCTCACTACTTCGCGTAAGCCTATGATCAAGCACAGCAGCTAAACAATTTCATGATGGCTGTGTTATGAAATGCCTTGCTATGCTATGCTGTAGCTAAATACCTCATCTCTTGGGAATCTTCTGTAACCAGCGGGGAAAGAGAGCTGGCTTGGTAGTTAGCGGCAATCTTCTCTTTGGTATACTGGAAATATATAGTGGGGGCCTTATCTTGAGTATAGCTAGTCTTGGAGGTATCAGTAGATATAAGGGATACACAGTAGAAAGGACTATAGCTAATTCATATTACAGCACTGATGTTCCAAATTATGTAGGTTGCTATTGTTAGCTAGGTGATTTCATAACTTGGTAGTTACGAAATAAAAATATTATTTCATAACTTAATAGTTGTGAAATAAAAATATTATTTTATTTATTCCCTGAGCTAGTGTAGCCTTGTAAGGCTGCACCCCCCGCCCCCTACTATAGCACACAGAGAAAACCTTTCAGGGAAGCTACCACAGTATATCTACTACCCACCACATATTTAGTCTAGCAGCCCCTTATATTTGCCTGTTCTGTCTAGAGCTTCTAGCTTGTTTGTTATTTTATTCTCTCACCTTATTAGCCTTTGTCTTATTAGCCGCTTCCTAGTGTAATCTATACTAGAGGATAGAAATCAGGTGAGGTAAGAAGATAATGAATAAACCTGGAGGCCGCGGGCAGAATAGGTAAATATAAGTAGCTACTAAGCCCTGGATATATAGTAGGTAGTGTAAGGGCTTACGACAGGATTGATACACTATCTACAGGGGCTTCTATTAACAAGAAGGTTTTCTTGAAGAGAAGGTATTCCAGGGCAGCAGGAGCTACTGGAATAAGTACTCCCTCTTCCCTACCCTGATCTTGGTATATATCCGCTTCTATCCAGTTCTGGAAACATCTCTGCTCTTCCAGATATATCTTTGTCCTTCTAGGCGTATCTCTACCCTTCTGGGTATATCTCTGCTCTTCTGGATATATCTCTGCTCTAGATATATCTCCTCCTCTAGTCTCAGACGATCCGTGGTGGCGCAGCTTCCTATCAGAAAGAGGGGACAAGAGTTATAGACAGGGTTGTTGTCCACAACTCTGAAATAGGAAGGTTACCCGATGTTTTTTGCAAAGCTTTTATATAGGCCTGCTGAACCCAGGGCCAGCTAGGTCGTCACTAGTGTCAGCTAAGACCTTTTCAGGGTATAGCCCTTGATATTACCCCCCTCTTTTGTCCCTTTTATTAGAGGTAGATATCTAGTGCTTATATTTCCTTGATGTTTTCTACTGGTTACTAGTCTAGTTCTGCCTAGCCAATCTACTTAACTAGATATTCCAGCTTCTTAGGGCCTCCTCTGCCTCTTCCCTAGACTATTTGTTTATCCAGGATCTTTTCAACTAAGTACTCCTCTTCACTATTAACCTAGATAGGTTCTAGCTGTAAGTCACCCACTTACTAGCTCAGGAATAGGTCCGATATAACTGGCCTCAGTAGGTTGATATTAAAGATATTGTGTACTCCCCCTGGTATATCTAACCAGTAGCTGTGAGGCCCTATAACCTCTGTTACTATATACTTCGCTGCTCTTAGGCCTAGTTTTTTACTTAGCCAGGTTATCTTGATATTCTTTAGGTCTAACTAAACTTTGTCTCCTATCTAGTATACTGGCAAGGGGTTCCTGTGTCAGTTTATCTGTCTCTCTTACTCTTGCTGTACTACTACTATCACTATTTAAGCCTATTAGGTTACTTCTTATAGCTTTACTATAATCACTTCTCCCTTCTTTACTGGTGGTCTCGGTATATTATTTCCTTTTTCTATATTATCCCCTTCTATATTATTAAAGAGCTAGAATAGTTCTAGGTAGTACCTATATACCAGGAAGAATAGGGATAGTCCTGTACTCGTTGAGTCTCTCCTGTTAAGCACTAACTAGACTATAGGTAGTATCTCTGCCTAGTTATCTTGTTTAAAGTTCACCTACTAGCGCAGTATAACTTCGACTTCTATATTTACCCTTTCTGTCTACCTATCTGTTTCTAGGTAGTATACTATCAATAGTTATTGTTTGATACTAAGTAGTTTATATATCCTCTGCTATAGGCTATTTATAAATTAAGATCCTCTATCTAATATGATAGTAGTTAGTGGCCTATGAAACCAATAAAATACTTAAATAAACAACTTTGTGATATAGTCTACCTCTAGCGACTAGTAGGGTTCAAGGATAACTCCCTTTCCTAATCGGTTAGTGATTACCAGGATATTCTCATAGCCTTAGCTTCTAGGGAGTGGTCTAATGAAGTCTATGGCGATTTCCTTCTACTGCTGCAAAGGAACAGGTAGTGGGTGTAATAGACCTTGTTTCTGGTCTCGCTAAACTTTCGCTTATCTATAGATATCACAGTTCCTCACGAATTATTAGATATCTACTTCTATTCTAGGCCAGAAGAATTATCTTCTCATGATTACTATTATTCTATTCTTACCTAGGTGCCCTGTGAGTATTGAATTATAGGCTTCCTAGATTAACCTTGTTCTTAGGGGTTTATGATTTAGGACCTATCTCCGCCCTTAGAAACATAATGAGCTATCTAGGGCTATCTTGTAATTGGTAATAGAGACTTTTACCTGTTCCTGGAGGGTATCTAGGAAGATATGTTTTTGCTCTTGTACTACTGCTATTAAGATTTCGAAGTCAGGGTTAACCTGCTTACCCTTCTCCTAGAGTTAACTTAGCTTATCCTCTACTGGGGTTGTTTGGTCTATTCCGGGGGTATCTACAATACTTATCACCAGTCTCCCTGTTACTAGTGTCTGCTGCCTTTGCTATACCAGTGTATTTAATTTATAATATATATTATAGGTCAGCCCCTTTTCTATTGTTTAGTTACTTAGTCTATTAAATCCTTTAGGTCTTATTCTTATAGTGTTGGCCTTGATTATCCCTTCTGGTATCAGGTGCGCTATTCTTAGCTAGAGTTGTTTGTTATTAATAGATACTGGTAGGTCTTGCTCCTACCGGGACAATATATCTGGCTTCTATCCCTCCTTACCTGGTCTATACTAAATTATAGGGTTAAACTTACTTAGTACTAGCTACTATCTTATCTATTGTTCCGAGAGTCGCTGGATTTTATTGAAGTACTCGAGGTTCTTGTGGTCAGTAAGGATTGTGAATTCCCTAATACTCTTGAGCTCAGCTTCCTATTCTTGTAGGCACTTAATGATTACTAGTATTTCCTTATTATAGATCTTGTAATTATATTCTGCTAGGTTATTCTTTTTAGAGAAGAAGGCCACTAGTTGTAGGATACCTTAGTTATTATATTGAGATATTATCCCTCTAGTATAGTATCTAGATAAATCTATCTCTAGTATTATCTCCCTTTCTGGATTGAACTACACTAGTATAGGTGCTGTTATAAATACCTTCTTTAGTTTCTTAAATACCTCTTCTGTTTCTTGGTTCTATATAAATAGTATCTCTTTTTATATCAGGTTATATAATGGTATAGTTAGTTATGAATAGTCTTTGATGAACCGCTGATAGAAGTTGGTAAACCCTAGGAAGCTTTGGATTCCTTTCATATTCTTAGGTACTTTCTATTCCTTAATAGCCTTTACCTTCTCGGGATCTATGCTTAGGCCCTTCTCTATATCGATAATAAACCCGAGGTATTTAGTAGACTTTACCTTAAATTTGTATTTATTGATATCAAGCTGGAGACCAGCAGTATTCAACTTCTTGAGGACCTTGAGGATATGTTCATAGTGTTATGCCTGACTACCTTCTGAGAAGACCAGTATATTATCTATATATATAGAGACAAAATTATCTAAGAAGTCTTGTAGAGTATAGTTAATGTACCTCTAGAAGGTACTTAGTGTATTAGTAAGTCTAAAAGGGGTGACTAACTATTTGAAGAGGCTAAACTAGGTACAGAATATAGTTAGCTACTTATCTCCTTCTGTGATCTGAATCTTGTAAAATACTGTAGAGATATTAAGCTTAGTGAACTATTTTACTTTGCTGATATAGCTCAGTATCTCTTGAATCTGTGGTAGGGGGTAGCGGTCCTTACAGGTAATCGCGTTTAGGGCGCAGTAATCTATGCAGAACCTTAGTCCTTCTCTAGGTTTTCTTATGAACAAAACTAGAGCTGCTGTAGGTGAGTTACTTACTTAAATAAAGTTCTTATCCAATAGTTCTAACAGTGTTTTGTATAGCACCAGTAATTCTTCTCTCAACATGTTGTATAGGGGCCCCTAGGGGGCCTCTGGTGTTTTTCTATTTTCGTCTTTTACCAGCTTAATCTGGTAGTCGATTCCCTGGCGATAGGGTGGCAATTTTTCTGCTTCCTTCTGTTCGAACAGCTTAGGGTATTGTTCATATACCTATAGGGGTAGCTTTTCCTTTGGGGAGGGCCAGACTTTGGTCCTTAATACTTTGTTTATATCTTCTAGACTTGCTGCGAAGACTATTATCTTTCTTTTCTCTCTTCCTTTGTGAGCCAGTAGCTTGAAGGCTGCTGCGCTCACTTATTGATGACTATACTGGGGCCCTGCCCTGTCTTTATATAGTATCATTCCGGTATCCTTGAAGATTAAAGCACTGGCTTCCGTGTCTTTGATCGTGTGGTTGAGCCTCAACCATAGACACCCAAGGAGGATAGGGTATTCTTCTATCCTTGGTACTATATAGAGGTAGGCTTTCTCAGTAACCCTTCCTCCTATATCCAGTTTTAAGGTTACTGCCTCTGTTATGGCATCCCCCGAAACATGGTCCACTGACTACAGGGCTATTGGCCCGCAGGGTATCCGCGTTAGCTTCAGACAAGAGGCTACTTAAGAGTTAATCAATCCATAAGAAAGGCAGCCACTATCAATGAGGACCAATAGAGACTCAGTATTATTAATAACAGTGGATACTCTAAATAGTCTATCTTCTATATACTTCTTCTCGAAATATTCAAACTCTCTTTGTTCCTTCACTTTCTGCTTTCTCTGCTTCTGTGCCCGTCTTTACACAGGAGCTACTTGTTTTCTAAGTCACTGTCTTCCTCTGTCTCCTCTACTGGAGGTAGGTTAGGTATCGCTATTTAGGTTGTATTAGCCTGCTGGGGGTATTTAGTAGGCTTCTGCTTACAGTCCCTAGTAAAGTAGCCAGGTTCCCCACAGTAAAAGTAATACCCCCTTTCTTTTTGTTGAGTGATTTCTGCCTTACTTATCTACTTAGCCCTTTTTGTTGCTGTATTAGCTATGGTGGTTAGTTACCAATCCATAGTATCCCCTAGGGGTAGGTCTACAGTAGCTATAGGCTGCTTACCCTTTGGTCCCCAGTTTATTGTCACTCACTGTTCCCCACTCTTTTGTTTTCAGATAGCTTCCAGGTTAGTGCTCACTAACTATAGCTGTTCACAGTACCTCTTGTAGATATCTAGGACTATAAGGGCTATAGTTACCTCCAAGATATCAGTAGAGAGACAGTTATAAAGGAATATCTTCTTCACTATATTGTCCTAGGTAATCCCTCCTATATCAAGAAGAGTCCTATTGAATTCTGCGAGAAAGGTGTGAAATACCTTGTTACCTTGCTTTATTTAGCCTAGCTTATATAAGGCTTATTCTACTAATTCCTTATTGTTATAGGCTATCTTAAGTTATTATAGTAGGTTACTAACTGTTATTTCGCTAGTTTCTTTGATATTATTAACCTAAGAGCTAACTTACTTTAGAGCTCCTTCTCTAAGTCTACTGTAGATATACCAGAACTTAGTATTCTTAGTTTCTGCTGATTTATTAATCTATAGTTTTATATAGGCTTAGGTTATCTAGGGCTTGAATTCACTTTGTTTCCCCTTGAACTCAGTGAGTTCAGGTAGTTTTACTTTCTAGGGTTTCAAGACTTTGGACTACTAAGTTGTTTCTATTAGAGTGTCTATTATAGCTTTTCTGTTATTATTCTACCTAAGTAGTTGATACTCTAGTTAAGCTATTTATTCTTATTACTTAGTAATCATTTAGAAGAGTATGGAAGCCTAAGCTAGGGGTGCTCCTTTGTTGTGTTCTATTAGGGTTGCTATAGTCCTAATATTAATTAATAACTAATGAAAGTAGGAAGAAAACCTAATATAAGGGCTTATAACAGGATTAATA